>CABFWO010001445.1:77336-116115 GCA_902155825.1 Timema genevievae | reverse complement strand
GGGTTTGTGGGGGTGGGGGGTGGGGGTGGGGGTGGGTGTATATATACTAATACATATGATAATTTTATCATTAATTACTATGGCCAATGCCAAATACTTCTGTAAAAAGAATTATTAATCTCACACAAATAGGGATGCAACTAATACCTTTAATTGATATACATTCTTGGCAAGATGCCTATAAAATATCTTATGCATGCAGGCGGAACATGCACCCGCATGCGAGGATCACTACTGGCTAAATAAACACGAGCGAAGCTCCCTCTCCTTTCAACGGTCGGTTTTTTAACCATCACTTCACCACTCAGGGCACACCCTTTTGTTGGAACGTCCAGGATCAAGGAATGCACCTCATCTTGCAATAGCCTCAGGCTGGCTATTTATACATCAGTGCCGTGACCAATATTCCTCTCGCATACCACCCTCTTGGTGGCAACACTTTATATTTTCAATAGTGGCTCATACTATTGGCATATAATATTGAATGTTTCATTGTGATCTTCCTCCCCCCTACCCCTCGACACATTTTTGAAAATTGAATTATTTTAGAAGATAATTGGAGTCCTCGCTTGGATTCCTTTTTTTCAATCATTTGCATGTAGAAGAAAATTGAAGTGGCCTCCTGTTAGTTTTCTAAAAAATTGTATGGCTCTATTAGTCAGAGTGATATTAACATGGACATTTTTGAAAATTAAATGCCTCTATGAGCTATTTGGAGTGGTCCTTCCCTGGCAAATTTTTGAATAGTGAATATCTCTAGAATATATTTGAAGTGTGATATAAGGTCATCTTTAAGCTGCATATTAAAAACTTAATAATATTTAAGGGAGTAGGTGACCTGGTGGTCTAGGGGTAAGGTTTCACACTTCTGTGCTGGGGGCCTGGGGTTCAATCCTCGGTCCTGGCACAGAATTATCTGATTGCCAAACCTTTCCTTCACCTCTGACAGGACGTGTATTAATCACAACTTGTGAATGTGTGGAATGCCAGGCCTCCACCGTGGTTTGGATTCCACGTTAAACTGTAGGTCCTCCATTTCATCTCACAATCACCCTACCATTACACATTAGCGTAAGTGCGTGTAAACCGAACGGGTAGTAAGACGCGGTGCTAATAATAATAATTTAAGGGAGTAGGGAGTGGTGAAAGTTTGAACACCAAACCCACCCCCCTCCCCTGTTCCTACCTCCATGCACCAAGATGTCACGCCAAACCAAACTCAATTAACATTTCACACATTGGTGCTCACACTGCTTGACCGGTTCCATTAAAATCACCAGTCCACTGTTCCACAAACCATGTACCACATTGTCGAATTAGGTGGGCTATGCGGCCAGAGCCCAGAATGGCACACATTTCTGTTCACTAATAATATTAATGAAGGTGAAATGAGTGGCAGCCTTGCGTCATTCGAATTTCTTACTTGTGCTTACTAATATTTTAAATACATCAGACAAAATAAAAAGTTTTCACGCAAAGTTAGGGTTGTGGTTTACCCAAATTACTACTGGTTTGAACTAAATGTTTCCAAATATTAAAGAAATGGGCACAGAAAAAGAACTTTACCCTTTAATCTTTGATCTTGTCCTTGTTGTGGTTAGGGTCCACTGCACTAGTCTGGAATGAGATGTCCTTGTTGTGGTTAGGGTCCACTGCACTAGTCTGGAGTGGGATGTCCTTGTTGTGGTTAGGGTTCATTGCACTAGTCTGGAGTGGGATGCCCTTGTTGTGGTTAGGGTCCACTGCACTAGTCTGTAGTGGGATGTACTTGTTGCGGTTAGGGTCCACTGCACTAGTCTGTAGTGGGATGTACTTGTTGCGGTTAGGGTCCACTGCACTAGTCTGGAGTGGGATGTACTTGTTGTGGTTAGGGTCTAGAAGTTAAAATTTCCAGAGTACTGTGCTTGAAGAATACTAGCCCAGATCCTTCTAAGTGCATTGCTTTCCTTCCAAATATGCTAACTCTCTTCATCCCTCAGCATGCCATGAATCTGGCTTAGCCTACCTGATGAACACGAATGGAGAATGGTAACATATGACAAATAGGTCAGTCACACAATCAGCTCACTAGTCACGTTATAATATGTTCCTAATGACAAGAAGAATGCTATCATTTTTCCTTTGTACAAAAGCAAAGGCAGTAAAAGTGAATGTAATAAATTTTATAGGGCAATTAGTTTGTTGAGTATTTCAGGCAAAGTTTTTGGGCGAGTTTTAATTGAGAGGGTGAATGAAAAAAACGGCGGACAAGAATTGGGGTGTGCAATGTTGTTTCATGCCAAGTAGAGGTTGCATGGATTGAATTGTATCAATTGATCGAGAAATGTATGGCTGTAAGTAAGAAAGTGTATTATGCGTTTGTTGATCTGGAGAAAGCATACGATCATGTGATCATTAGTGTGTTATGAACTATTCTGAGAGAGCATGGTGTGGATGCAAGGCTAATAAGTGCAATTATGTTGATCTATGATGGAAGTAAAGCATGCGTTAGGCTGGATTGAGATTTGAGCAAATGGTTTGGCATTGAACAAGGTGTTAGACAAGTTTGTGCTATGCCTCCATGGTTGTTTAATGTATTCATGGATAAGTGTATGAGTTATGCTTATGAAGACGTGTACAAACGAACAATTTGAATGTAAAGAATGCTGCTACATGCAGATGATGTCATATTATTGACTGAGAATCAGTCGTTTGCAGAATGCATTAAATCGTTTGAATGGGGCGACACACAGAATGGATCTTGGTATAAATATCTCCAAAACAAAGGTGATAATTGTTGGTAGGGATGAAAAAGGAAAATATTGTCAGCTTAGTAGGCTATAAATGGAGAACTGTTAAAACAAGTGAACAATTTTGTGTATTTGGGCAGAATGTCCCATAAAAAATGCAAAGATAGATAGTGAAATCAGAAGATGGGTGAATGCATCTCGGAGAGTAGTTGGATGAATGTGGGATTGTGGACTATTGCAAAGAATGAAGTAGTGTCGAAATAAGCAAAGATGGCAGTATATAAAAGTGTGTTAGCACCAACATTTTCTTGTTGATGTGAAGCATTTGGTTGTCAGTAGAAACACAAGAACAAGTTGGAATGCAATTGGAATGAGATAAGTAAAAAATGAATGTGGAAAAACTTTTATTTATTAATTAATGAATGGGTGCTGAAGGAGTGACGTTTGAAATGGAGTTCAATAGGTCAATGGGGAAGCATGTCATGTTGGTTTGAGCATATTGAGAGGATGAGTGTGGATCGAGTGATGAAGCAAATATATGAATGTAGAGAGAGTATGTATCAAAAGGAAGGGGTAGGCCATGTAAGACATGGCTAAATGTTGTAGACGAATGTGTGAAAAAGAGAAACATTAGTACTATTAATAATAAAAGCGCATGTATGACTCATTATATGGATGTTGTTGAAGTGAAGGGAATATGCAAGGGTAGGGAAGTGTGGAGAAAGTTAGTGAGGATGGATTATCTACGGAGNGTACGGAGCTGTTGTTTTATGAGCTATATGTACAATTTCTTGCCTACACTGTAAGGGAATTGCATGTTTAGGTATGTTTGTATCTATGAAAATCTATCCATTTTTTAATGGGGCTTAAATGCTGTTTTAAGTTATTTCTTTTAGATTTTTCTTGACTGTATAAACCATTAATATATTTTGTTAGAAATGCTGGAATGGCCTGGGCCAGTCATTTTTTTTAAACTAACCGTATTATCTATTTTCACGTATACTGTTGACCTGTTAGTTTCCAAACTTTAAAAAACAATAGAATTAACTTAAAAACCTCAATTTCATATTTACTAGCCTAATTAATGTTTATGTATTATAATTAGTGATATGATATTTTTAAGGTATTTAATGATATTATATTTTTAATATATTTAATATTATTAAAACAGGCTTGTATCATTAATCATTTGTTCACTATTTACTTCGCCATTTTAAACATAGTCTCATTCTAATTTACAAACATTTTTGTTGGGGGGGGGGAGCACTTTCGACCCCCTTCAGACACCACACTCTCCCCAGGGCCTGGCCAATATGTCTTTGTTTATGCTCCTCTCTTAGGCCCTATTATTATTAAAAAATACGTTAAGAACAGACTATATGGTGGCTCATATTTGTTCAACTGCTTGATAGTTGCTGATACCTGCCTCGGTGACATAGTTGGCTAACGCGCTTGTCGTGTTGAGCTCGACCGCCGAGGACGGGGAGATCGAGGTTCGAATCTCGGTCGGGTGAACTGGGGGTGGTTTTTCTTAAATGGTTTTCCACTCTCCCTCCACGCAAATGCGGGTTCACTTCCTCTAATAGATTAGGAATTGGGAAGGTTGAATATAGTGTAATTAGTACTTAAGCGTATAACCCGAACGGGTTGTAAGATGCGGTGCTAAATATTTATATTTATTTAAGATAGTTGCTGATAACTTTAAAAAGTAATAAAATTACTCGCTTATCCACCTGTTTTTATGTTCAAGTTGATGGGAACAGATGTGACTTCTACACGAGAAGCTGAGTATGTCATGTCACATGACTTGTCTGCAATCCAGTCTGTGAAGATGCACGAGACACACGATATGTCTGTGGTCCTGAGACAAGAGATTGGCAGCAGAGTGACCTCTCTTCAAGAAATAACACTCACAGGTAAACTGAACAGGATCTTCTTACATTCAAAAGGCTCCTGTTATTTGCCTGATACAAACAAATCTCAACTAAGTAGGCTGGTCAACATATAGCCTACTATTATTAAAATTCTTATTCTATGATTACAATTGTAGAAACGTTTTACTATTTAAAGATAATGTTAAAATAATATTTTATCTAGTCGTCGATAAAATATGTAAACTTTCTTAATAACATCAATTGTTTCAACCCCACTTAGTTCTCTTGTTCCTTTTATTGTTTACCTGCACTGTATTTAGTATAGTTGACATGTTCTGTATTGCCATCAGACTATTTATATAGGCTATGTTATCATAAAATATTTTTCCTTCTTTTTGTATCAGATTGTCTCCAGTTAGCTACCCAACATTTTGTAATTAGCTTGTTCTGTATTGTCACCAGATAGCTACCCAACCTCTTGTAATTAGCTTGTTCTGTATTGTCACCAGATAGCTACCCTGCGGCTAAAAGTTATCTTGCTCTGTGTATTGTTGACACACCCTGTATTGTTGCTAGACAGCCCAGTGACGATGCTGCCTGTAGCTGGAGACACTGTCGAGGCTGCTGTGAAGGAACTCGAGGTTACTTCTGGACAAACACTCAAAAAACAAATCTTGGTCACGGAGAGGGAGCCCTTGCACTGCACAGAAGAGTGTCCTTCAGTCAGTAAATATGATGCTCATGTAACTAATACACCAGTTATAAAGGGGGTAGTAGATAAATATAGATTGCAACCCTCCTGAAGATAGCGAGCAACTTAATAGTGGCTTGAGCGTTATAACCTTAATGGGTAGTAAGACACATTGCTAAACAAATATTGGCTTTCAATCTTCTCAAAATCTATAAAGTAATTATTTAAATGTGGTAAGTATTGGATTAAAACTAATTAGTGTGAATAACATTTTAATGAATAAATAACATCATAGAGTAATTTTTATTGTTTATTAAAATTTAGATAGTTGGTTTGTTTAAAAAAAGTTTGAGGAAAGATTTTTATTCTGATTTTTTTCCCTCCACCCTCGATTGCAATGTACATGTTCTTGAGCTCTCCAATAATTTTGTTTTTATTGTTTCTGCATGAACATGGTAAGTTGGTAAAGCTCATATTTTCTGTCAACAGCTTGATTGACTGTGCGAGGGTTTCAAGATTTACTTTAGGTATTTAAAACTTTGCTGGATAGAAAATATTCTGGAATGAGCTAAGATGAGCTGAATGTTCTTCAGATACCATTAGTAGCCACTTTTGCAAGTTATTCATCTTTTAGTTTTACAAGAGTTTTGATTTGTGGTGAAGAGCATTATCACGGTGTTATTTTTCACACTAATCTTTCTTTAGGGAGAATGAAGCAAAGAAAAAAAATTGAATACATCTAGAGCTTGTGGACATATCTTATGGAAACATCCTGAAATTAAATGGAAAAATAAGTGTTTGATTAAATTTAGTAGTGTCCCTTCAAAAGTTCTTTTCACCTCTTATTGACTATCGTACATTTTTTTTGCAGTGAAAAACACCTCACACAATTTGAGAAAATATTACTCCTCAATCGATATAACCACTGTTGGAATTGAGGGATAAACTTAACAAGTATTTTATCAGGGATAGTTATGATATTGCTCATAATATCGATATTTAACGACTATGATTTCATCTTGAAGTGTAAGGGAATACTTTGAACCCTTAGTCACATCTGTATCGGAAATGTGGACACGAACTAATCTTGTAGGATCCTTATTACATTTAGACTCTGTCTTGGAACTGAAAGTATGCATCAGTATTTGCACAAGACCCCACGGTCAGTCTTTGCATCATTATTTTCATCAGTCCCAGCTCCTGCATGCAAAGTGCAGTTAGTGAAACAACATGAATAATGAGAAAAATTACCCACTTTAGTGGCCACATGGTCTAAGACGTCACTCTTGCAAAAGGCTATACTACCGATGATGGGTAGTTTGGGGTTCAAATCCCAGTTTGGTGTACTGAGGGAATTTTTTACAAAATTGATTTCCACTTACTCCTATGCAAATGTGGGTGCATATCATACATATTCAACCTTACTCATCCTTGACTCATTAGAGTAATTAATATATAGGCATATAACCCAAACGAGTAGTGATAGTGAGATGCATTACTAAAAATAATGTGTGTGCAGTGCTAATATTAGCTACACGAGGACACAAGACTAAAAGAAATACTGACGAGTGCGCGCACATGGTCAGTTTTACTGTCAGTCTCTCCCACCACTTGCGATACTGATGGACTGATATTACTGTGATCAGAAAATTTGGATGACTTCAGTACGTTCATCAGTCTGACCATCATTCCATCAGTAGGTACTGCCTGTACACAATCATTATTACTGTCAATATATTTGTTAATACTGACAGTCTGACTGATTGTGTAAGAGAGACTAGGAAAGTGGAGGCCATGAGAATGAAGTTTGTGAGGATCATGTTGGCTGTCATGAGGAGAAACTGAATCAGGAATGAAGTAGTCTAGGAAATAGTGTGGGTAAATGAGATAGTAGAAAAAGCAAAACTGAGTTGGTATGGGCATGTAATGAGGATGAAAAAGAAGAGAATCCGAAAGAGAATGATAGAGATTAAGTAGGTAGGAAAAATACTACAAATGAGACCAAGAAAATGGGCGGAGAAGACAACAAAAAAGTGTGTTAAGAGGATAGGAATTGAAGCAATTAAATGAGGAAGAATGGTGGAAGGAAAGCGTAAGATGGGGGCATTTGACTAAACTGATCCGGCAACAGGCTGGAAACATATGATGATGGTGATTATTTCCTCTTGGAAGTTGGCAAGACTGACAAAGCTGCTAAGCAGAACACTCTAAATACCTCACTGAAAGGATTTAAGAATCATACTATTCGGCTAGGTGGCAGAAACCATGTACTTAAAAATAAAAAAAACTTTGGCATACAGGTCAATCTTAGATGAAAACAATGGCACACAAATTATTGAAGATGTGAAATTCTGTATCTTGAGTCACCTTTATTCACTACTATCCCAATTTTAAAATTACTTTATTGATCTAGAAAGAAAATTTAGATATTAAGGAAACTTTCATTGCCAAACTGAAAGGTAGTATCCCATCTATTACTGAAAAGGAGCCAATCATTGCTATACCTCCTGATACATTTCATGAAGTTAAGTTCTAGACAATGTATCTAGCTGAATTTTAGATTATTGTGCAGTCAAATTGCAAAGAATTAAGATATAAATTTTGGAAATATTGATTCCTTTCACAACTTTATTTGTTAATCAGCGTTATTTGGCACTGGCTGCCATAAAGAGCAAATAAAGTTCAAAAATAAATGTGAAGGGAGAAATGAAACAGCCAATTTCAAAAATAAAGACAGGATTTGAAATCAGTGCCAAGAAGCACAGCTTTCCATTTAAAACTGACAATTTTTAAATTTTACATGATTTCATTTTTGATTTTTTAGTAAACGTGGGAATTTTATTAATGTTACGAAAGGTTTTTTTTTTTGTTTATCAATGTATGGTATTTCATTTAATTCAAGCAGGTGAGTGTACACTATTTAGCTCTCACATAACCATAATGAAATAAATATAGTTAAATCATATAACTTGTTAATGCTAGATACATTAAATTACATTTACCATTACATTTACATTTACATTTACATTTACATTTACGCTTGTTTGCATTTGCATTTGCATTTACATTTACATTTACATTTACATTTACATTTGCATTTGCATTTGCATTTGCATTTGCATTTGCATCGTTTGACTGTTTAATCATTAATCAAAAGGGTATGTACGGGCTCATACGGAAGTGTGCATACTATCAATACAATTGCAACAAGACAGAATAGTCATAAGTTGGTTGATTAGGTATTATTATTATTATTATTATTATTATTATTATTATTATTATTATTAAACTGTCAAACAATTGTTGTTAGACAGTGTTACTATCCACCAAGGTTCCTAGAAATGAGGTTCTCATTCACATAAGGCCTGTATAGACAGCTAGGAATGGAGGTGTGACATCACTGGTAGCCCCATGCCAGCTTATTCTCTCACGAAACACTAGGGAAAACCTTTTTCATTGCCATGCGCTTCTAGTTTGTAAACACATTAAATACTATTTTATTTAATTTTAGTTTATGGCTTCTAATAAGACAATTATGATGAAATCAAACAATAAAAAATAAAAAAAGGTTTACAAAGTTTATATGTAATATTTAATTCTCGGTTAAAAAGTGATAACATTTTAAAACAAGAAAACTACTGTTGGGATAATTTTTCTTTATTTAAATATGTAAGTTAATAATAATTCAATTTTTGTTGCTTAGGAGAGATTATATATTTACACATCACATTATTATATACATAATTATATTACTAGGAGCATATACATTTTATACACATCATTGGGCATAATAGTGACATATTATTAGGAACCTACTTTCTTTTCTTTTTACATATTATTAGTAACAAACTAATTAATTTTAGTATTTATATATAATTATGAACATATATATTTTCACTTATTAGGCCTACCGGTATCTGGAATATAATATTTACATTAGATTATATATTTATATAATTATTATTGGACTATAATATAAAAGTACATTCACATACTATCAGGAATGCATTTTTTTTATCAAGAATTCATTTAGGCCTATACCTACATATTATTGGGAATATATTATATATTCCTAGTTGTTTTAAGGAATAGCCTCTGCAATTAAAAGAAAAGCCAAAAAAACACTTGTAGGAGAAAGCTTACTAGCTAACGATATTATTGTTTTTTAAATCTGATATGATTGTTTCATTAAAATATTGATACAATGGTCATGTCTCTATTCACAAAGTAAATAAAAAATAAGAAAAAATAATGTCTGGTTCCTTATTAAGGCTGACACTGGAAGGCCTACTTGTATTTTACCCATATTTATTTTTGATAAAGTAATTTCAGTCATTTTAAAAGCATTACCAACTGTAGGTAAACTTTTCCACATCCCACTACAGCCCTTCTCTCACTACAAAACCGAGTACTGGTAAATGAAAGGATTTACTTTAATTGGGCTTACACATCATGTGTAAAATATTTATGTTAAAGGAAAAAATACTTTTCTAGTTTACTCATTATTTATTAACTGTGTTATGCGCAGTGATTGAATCGTTTAAAATAGGTTGTCTCTTGGCATTATATTTTATTACCTTATTTTAAATAAACCAATCATGCAAGAATAAAATTAAACTAGTTTTTTCAATTCTGTTGATAGTGGGCTGTGCGGCTGTGTGGTAAAACCTGATCGGTGATTGACCGTTGCTGAGGCCATAGGAAACTTTGTGGGCAAGTAAATATAATTAAAGCTGCGTTCCGATTGTTAGAGGAATTAGTTTGCCATTAATTCTAACACTTTTAACTTGCGCGTCGATATTTGTGGTTAAAGATAGAGGTTATTGATAGATTACATTTAAATTAACTGTTCATCTCAAAAAATGGACAATTCTCAAATTACTAAATCATTTATTCATTACAATAATAATTGAGGTCTTATTTTTATTCTTGATTCTGTTGAGATCTTTAAAATTCAAAGAGTATCAAGGAATTAAATTGGCCCTCCTTTTCTATATCTTTTTATTGATGCTTTGGACATTTTATTTTTTTCGAATTCAATCTCTGTGTAGCTGTTGCTTTATATAAAATGAAATTTTAAAATTAAAAATTATGTCTAGACAATTTTTTTTGCTGACATATAATTTTTACCTTATTTTAAAATTCTACACAGTTGGTGAAACTGGTGAAGGAGAACCGTGAACACCTGAGAAATGAGAACTTAGGAATCACCCGTTCTGCTGCCGCATTTATCAGGCTCTTGAATGCAGCACGAGGAGCCAAAAAGGAAGAAATAGTGAAAGTACTCAAGAGTTCTAAAAACAAAGAAATTATGTAAGTTGGTATTAAATAGAAGGGTATACACTGGTGTTGGGGCCAATCACAAAATTCACTATCATTTTGATGCTCTCTGGTTGTAGCTGATCATGTTAACCTTTGATACTGATCATATTACAAACTTAACAAATGGATGAATGAAAACATTGTGGAAATAATTTAAAGTAATGCAGTGCAAGTGATATGGAAGGTACAGGGCCGTGTCTTGAGGTGACAAAGGGTGCAATTGCCCCAGGCCTCATGTTCCAAGGGACCACATTCCCCCCAGAAATTATTAAATTTAATTACAGCTACTATTCTAAATTTTGCATCAAACAGTGTACAGCAATAAGTATTCGCTTAATGATGGGGTTTTCTTCTATTCCATATTCCTGAAAACCCTAAATTTATGTAATTTAAGATATATGTTATTCGAGTAATGAGCTGCAGTACAGTAGAATACGCCACCATTGTGCTATCACTGTCGGTATACAGACAACTAACAGTGCAATGGTGCAGTTAGGAATTTACTTTTTTTAAATTTAATTGGATTAATTGTTTGCATTTAATAAAGAACAATCATTAAATTTAACGGGTTAATTCTTATCCCATAAAAATTATTATATGCCATAAGTATCGAGTACTTATCAATTTATTACAATGACTCAATGCTAAAACTGAAAAACTGGCGTACAAATGGGGGCCTCAGATTTTTTTGCCCTGGGCCTCACATTTTCTCAAAATGACCCTGGAAAGGTAGCCAACATGAAAGGATCATTATGGTATGTTAGGTTTTTATAGAAATATTTAAGCTCTTCTCTTAATTTATTCATACACTTTTCACATTACTATTTTATGATCACTTTAACAACTACAGTACAAATACTTTTTAAATCTTTAGAGCTATCCCTTTTTTATGTTTAGAAATACAGACAACTGCCAGCTAGATATTTGAAAAAATAACTGAAACTTCAAGTTAACCCAAATGAGTTTTATCATATTAAAAAAAATTAGTCTATACGCCAAGGAATTTGCCCATAATTTTTAAATTTCATTACTATTCAAAGTGTAAACGATGATTTTAGAATATGATAGTTTCTTTTTGACATACACTTATAATTTAAATTATTTGGTGAAAGCATGGATGCTTTTAAGACAATTCCCAATTTCACAAAAAATTTGTTGAGATCTCTAAAGAAAAAACTTTTGAGCTGCAATTTGCACAAAAATTAAAAACCAGTGAACCAGTGACTTTATCACAAACCCTGTGACTTGAAAAACAAGAAAGTTGACTTAGGCTGGGCTTGACTCATTAAATACAAAAAATTATAACCACTTTATTCTGAAACAATTATTTACAGAGGCACTAGTTTCTAAAAGAATGCTTAATTATTACAACTTTATGGTTTGACTTGAAAATAAACTACAGAAACATACAGTTCTTCACAAAAAACTTAATATAAAATTTTCCCTTTTCTTAATTCCACTGACGAGGGTTTAAAAAAAATAGACCTGAATATTTTAATAAATTTTTTCAATTTTTGAAATACAATAAATATACATTGGTTTAAATTAAAAGGGATAATTACCTGGGTGGTCCTGGAGTATAAATTGCTTTGATAAAACAATTAAAAACACACGCACAGTTAGCTTATTCAGAGTCAAAAAGTAACCACAAATGTTTATTCACTGAACCTGAAGAAGCTACCCATGGCAGTTAAAGCTCATCTTTAGATACTGATTTTATGGTGTTTAATAGTGCTTGTATGGACAATTTCTGCTTCAGAATATCTCGGGTGAAGCTATTCCCCCTAATTAAAACAATGATTCAACCCAGTGCACTAGTCCAAATAAATATACTCTGAAGATTTAGAGGCCAAATTTGATTAAATAAGAAACCCATTAACTAATCCTTAAATCCCTACTCTCCTTCTTTTCCGCCCAGCACATACCTTTTGGTAGTTTATACAACTATTTATAATGTCGACTGATTCAAGTAAAGGAGCCATCAGCTGTGAATATTTTCTTCTTTGCCATGACACATTCAAAGTGGAAAGTTAAGAGGCATTCCTTTGTAGTATAAAATAGATTATTTTTTTTAGCACCGCGTCTTACGACCTGTTCGGATTATATGCTTATGTACTAATTACGTTGATGGTTTTAAGGATTAGGCAGGTCATATTTATAGGAAGTGTGCCCACATTTGGAAAAACCACCCTTGGTACACCCGACCGAGATTCAAACTTCAATCTCCTCGTCGTTGGCAGTCTAGTCTATTGCGAGAGTAGCGCATTAGATCATGTGGCCATGGAAGCGGGTTAAAAATAGATTGTTAAAACCCCCATGGATCCAAGCTAGACTTCATCTAGAGGTCTCTTGGATAGAGGAGGGAAACATTGTGTTTACACTAGATTGTCGGTGTTCTCCCAAACAGCTCCTTACCGCTCTCCTAGCATCAATTAGATTAAGCTCAGACACTATTTTGTTATACCATGTTTTACTACACACATCCGAGATATCCATATTTAATTACACTGAGGTATGGATGAGGAAGGTAGAATAAATCTAAAATGTTTTCAAATTTGCAAGGAGGAAGAAAAAGAAACAAACCTAGAAGAAGGAAAATATCTGTTCATCTGGTTGGTAAACTTACCTGTCCCCAGCAAACCAAACTAAAGGAGTTTGATGTTTATTCCATGTGCCCACCAATTTAATTTGTAAAATTTTTTTGCCATGAAAGGGTTTGAAAACAGAAATTTCAACTAAAGCTATATGTGATATTTGTTCTTTTGATAGCTAATAAGTTTCTTTTCGCCATTTACTGTCAAGTGTTAACCAATACTTAATTAATTAACATTTAATTTACAATGTTCAAAATGTCATATTGATATGCTGGAATTAATTGCAATATGTAATTAACTGTAATCCAAACCTCTAGTGAATCACGGTCAACATAACTAAATATTTAATTCCCTAGTTCACAGCTATATGACCTAGCTGGAGCTACCCAGACGCAAGAAGCCCACGATGCAGCGATGAAGGTTCTTCATCTCGACTACGAGTATGACTTGGATCAAAACGAGAGATACTTCTGGGCTCTCTCTCTCGGATCTCATCCCAAACTATCCGTTATCAAAGGTATTATTTTTAGCACCTTATCTTACTACCTGTTCAGGTTATACACATTGTGCTGGCTCAACATCACCGCTCAGGACGTTGGTATATGCTCGGTGTTCCTCTAAACTTCTGAAAGAGTGTTTAGTTGGCTCATGGAAAGAAGTAGTTAAATGAGGAGTGACATGAGGCCTCTCGAATTGACGTGAGGCCTCTCGAATGGTTAAAAGTGGTCTGTCAGAGTTTTGTTTTAGGTGAGGGTTAGTTAACACCTCTTGATACTGGTGGTAAAAATCAGGGCCGACCACTCGGTCGTTTGGATGCTATTAGTTTTTTAACACTGCATCTTATTACTCGTTCATGCTATATGCTAATGTACTAATTAAGCTGACGTTTTAGGAACCAGGCAGGTTATATTTAGAGGAAGTGTACCCGCATTAACATGGAGAAGTGGAAAGGCATTTTGGAAAAACCACACTCAGTACACCTGACTGAGATTCAAACCTCGATCTCTAAGTCATTGGCAGTCTAGTCTACTGCAAGAATAGTGTCTTAGACCATGCAGCCACCGAAGCAGGTTGGATTGAATTATTCTTTCTCTCTTGTGTGTTTATTGCTACAAACTTGGAGCCAAAGGACAAAATTCAACCAAACTTGTTACTGCCAATGACTGGGCAATCAAGGTTTGAATCAAAGTTGGATTCAAGCAATATTTTCACTACAAACAATATGAGTGACACAGAAGTAAGCCAACCTGGACGTAAGCTAGGCTAGGCTTTGATAGAAAACAAATAAACTTATCTCTTCATTTTTTTATAAACATTCTTCACACTTCCTTATTAAATCATGTGACTGTGTCAGGGAGAACGGTAATCAGAAGTTTGAAGTGTGAGATGTTTCAAGAAATGGAAATGGAAGTTTATTTAATTCTAACAAAGCTAGCCCCAACAAGTGGCACGCCCAGAAATTTTCTTTAGGGGAAGCGTGGGGGATGGGGGGGAGGGGAAGGGGGCAAACAATCAAATTTGTGGCCAGAATTAAATTTAGGAGGATAGGGGGACTAGGAAGGTAACCACCGGAGGTGAAGAAAATGTGTGACTAATAAATGACTCTAGATGCTATTTCAGTTGGGTTTTTTTTTGTGGTGACTAAGGGCAGATATTTTGATAATGTATTTCACTTATATACAGGGTATCAAAGCTATTATTCTGGTTCTTTGTTCCCATTTGTAATTTTGGAGCACTTGTAATGCGTGTAATGGCAGGTTTACTATAATACTTCTCCCACAAACTGGGACACGAGTGTTCTACTCGAAGAGAAGAACTAAAAATGGCGGAACCTTATTTGTTTATGGGTGAGGGGGGAGTTAGAAAAATAAAGGGTTTTGCCTTCCAACCAAAGGAGAATTCAAGAATCCTCTCCAAGAAAATGTTATAAGGAAAATTGATACATCTAGAAGCTATTTGATGGGGTCTTGCCTCAGATTAAAAAAGTAGTATAAATGATTTTAGAAGATTTTTTGTGTGATACTTGTACAGAAGTTTTTTGAAATTAGTTCCTCTAAAAGCTATTTATATTACTCTTCCCCCAGATTTTTTTAAAATTGGATTCTGTAGAATATATTTGAAATTGTATTTATTTGGAGATTTTTTTTTAAATTACATGCCTTTAGAAGTCATTTGGTATGCTCCTAGCCTGTTATATTTTTGAAAATTAGATGAAACTACAAGATATTTGGAATGATACTCGCCGCAAAGTTTTTGAATATTGGATAGCTTCTAGAAGCTACATTATTCGCCAAGTTTGCCTTTCAAGGTTTGATTTATTTGTCATAAGATAACATGAGCTTGATTTCTATTTTTAGAGGCTCAAACCTAAGGCATCACGGTTCATTTATAGGCTAGATAAGTGTTATTTGCAATGTGGTGTATTTCAGATGTTTTGAAGCTAAGTGAGAAAGAACACCCCAGTGAGAAGTTAGCAGAGACACTTGTGCTGACTGTGTCCGCTATGACCAACAGATTTAGGAGACAACCTGGGAACAGCAAGCATAAGGTAACTAACAACAAACGTAGCCATCATTTGATTGAAAGATGACACCTGTAACTGCAATTAAGAGATCTCTATCTAAATGTGCCAGTGTTCACATACAATCTCTCTAATGCTAAACTTTCTCATTGCATTACTTGACGCCTGGCTCACAATCCACTTAATGTTTATGTGGCTTAATATGTGATTAGTATTTACTTAACATAAAGATACTGTGGTATAATATGAGAGCACCATGAAGCTGGAAGTACTCTACAGAGCGACCAGTGGGTTCAAGTTCTTTAATTTGACACAACAGCTAGTGTGGGAACAAGAAGGTACCAAGTAGAGCCAAGATGAGTATATATAACCTATACCTTGTCCCCATGTTCCTGGAAAGACAGCATTGGAGAGAGCTTTTTTGTGAACACCCTACCCGGCAAGCTAGAGAGGTTTGACAATGCTGAGGGTGATATTATGATAGTATGATTGTGATCATTCAAAAGAATGTAAAAACGCAAAACAGAACCAATGAATTTGGATTGTTTGAAAAAAAAAATGTTCTCTAAGATTGGACTAGAGATATTAAGGCTTAAGGTAGGTTTCAAGTACTTGCAGTTTAGAAGGTTACTGGTTCTAGGTCTAGAAAATAAAGGTTAAAAAGTAGCCATGACACTTGGCTGTTGGGGAAATGTAAACTATACTGAAGGTGGTATCTGCACACCATAAACAATTCAGGTTCTAAATAACAGTATTGACATTGCTCTTGATGAAGATATTAATCAAGCTTACTTTAAAAAATGACAAACTTGACACGAGAATGAACCCAGGACCCTTGGATCTGCACGCTAATGCTCTATTATTGAGCCATCCTGGCTCATCTCGTATCTAGATCCATATTACACCAGTTGTTAGCGTATCAAGTCTATATATGGTAGTGTAAAATGGCCCTAGATATGAGACGAGCCACGATGGATCAATAATAGAGCATTGGGGCACAAAGCCAAAGGTCTCGGATTCATTTCCTGTGTCCAAGTTGACATTTTTCACTTAATTGAATGAATCAAATTCAATTATCAGTACTAGTTAGGTTGATAACCATCACGTATCAGTTTCTTATACACATGAACTAGTAATAATTAATGTTAATTAGATTTCACACAAACTGTCAATCTTTATTTTCAAGTATGGTAAACTCCGAAGTGAGATCAAAACAAGATTGACCCTAAGTCAGAACAAACAAAAAATTATTAATATGTTATATTTTCCAAAACAATTGTAAGGAAGGCACATACATGTAAATATTTAATTACTTATTTCCATCTTTATCACAGATTGTTTCAGATGTTCAGAGTTCCCTGGAATCTGGTATATCTGCCTGTACATCTGAGGAGTGTAAACAAAAGTATCTGCGTGCATTCAAGAACTTGGCACTAGAGGACACAATACCAACTTTACTCAAATATGCCATCAACGGGACCAAAAAGACCAGCGTAGCAGCCATGAAGGCCATCAGAGCACTCCCTGTCGCTATGTGGAATGATACTGTCAAGAAGGCTGCAGAGAGGATATACTTCCAAGTAGGACGCAGGTGCGTGCTACCCCGGGAGTGTAGTCCATTCACAGTAGCTTTGCGGCCTTTTAATGTCTATTAACTTCCCTTGTGAAAGGGACAGCACATATTTGTGACGGATTAAATAGCCCAGATTTGTTAATAATAGCTATAGCCGCATCTAAATATGTATAAAAAAAATATTTAAAGAATATTTGTGAATGGTATTAATTTTAAAAGGTATTTTAATAACTTTTCATATGTTATAAAAAGCCAAATTTACCATGAAGTCATAAACCAACTAGATCATTAATTTTGTTTATTCACATAGTATTAAAAGGATGAGTATTAACCAGCTATAACTGCACCCCTCACCAGGGATTAGGGTAAGCCTTATATAACAAAAACTAAATATGAATTAAAACAAAACGTTCACAGAGCCCATTTAGCTTCCACTGTCAATTATAAGGAGATTTTGTAATTGATAAATTGATTAATTTGTCATGAGTCATAACAAAATAACCAATTTATTCCCAGCCCTGCGATGTACTATTATAAGAAATAATTGTTTAAAAAATATGTTTATTTTCTTTTGGGAATTTGACACCTATTGATAAATTAAAAACAAGTTTGGTAATCACTGGTTAGGTGTTCAAAATGATAATTTAGACACATGGAGCAGCATGCATATGATTAGAAGATTAAGTGGATGGTTACCAGAGACATTAATGATTAGTGAAGGAGAGAAAGCTTTGGGAATATTTTTAAAAATATGAAAAATATCAGTCTCGCATTGGCTTAGTTTAAAAATTTGTGATGACTGGCAACAAGTCATGGATCATTTAGACGTGGTCCAGCTGAGGTAAAAAAAAGAAAGAAAAAAAGCAGCTCACCAGGCTGAGAGGGGCATTCCTATCCAATTTTTGTAACATTTGTTCAAACTTTTAATCAATTTATTGTCAGTCATACCTTGTGCGTTTCTTTAATTTGCTTAAATATAATTACATAACAGACTCTTAATTTGCACCTTGATGATTGGGAAGAATCAAAAAAACCGATTTCACAATGATAATTGTTTTGGTTATTCATTGCAAATCACATTGCGAGTTTTAAATCTGTAGGCAGATTTAAAAAAATTTCAGAGCCAACGTCCCCGTGACTACAAATACACTCTGGTCTCTGTCTAATACAGAGGCTCCCGAACTTACTCGGTTAACATCGCGCTTAGTGTTTCACTAATTTTTTCATGGCGCCCCAAGGTAATACCTCAAAAGTAATTCATAATGGTTCCACATTTACTTAATAGGTCGATTTCAGTGATCTTGGAGTAAATTGCTCACCTCAGGAACCTATGTTTATGGGTTCAAACCTGGCCAGGGTCGACAAATTTTTCTTGAGCGATAAAAATCCGTAGCACAACTTCCTTTGGAGAGTAAGTAAAGGCGTCTGTCCCATGTCAATTGTGGCATGCAAAAGAACCCTGGAAGATATGTGAAAACACCTTTCCCGGCAAAACTGGTTGGCCCTTTCGTTCTAACTTAAAGAAATGTTCGTGTGCTGATATAATCAGTTGGTTGAGAAAGTGCATGTTAAATACATAAAACAAATTGAAAAACACTGTTGTGTCTTTGTGAGTTTGATGCGAAGCCTTGAGACGCAGAGCTAGGAACTGGGGGATACAAATATGTTGATCCCTTGGAATGACCAAGTCAGTGTATTGCCGGTGTCGCAGGTATGACTCTAGCTCCAGGACGCTGTCCCTAGACATCCTACTGGAGTCCAGTCCTAGCAAGGCTCTACTCCGGGATCTCCTCCTATCACTGACCTCCACAGACCCAGCATATGAGGTCAAGCAGTACTTGGTCCAAAGACTGCGACAGATAGGGGAGAGAGATCTGCTCCTCAACAATACAGTGCGGGAAATTGTCCGAGAAGAGAAGATGCTCAACACTTACCACATCCAGGCACAAAGAGGTGACACTTAACAAACATTCTGTTCATTGACAGCACATCTGACATGTGCTCTTTATTTATCAGCGGGATTTAATTTACCCTCCACCTACCTTGACGGATTACATTTTGATCCTATCTTATACCAGCAGCTCCCAAACTCTTTGAATGACGTTACACCACAACAATCTCCAAAATTTGGAGTACCACCAAAATAATTCTGAATATGTACTATTTCTCTACATTTTTAATGATGCCCGGGTATATAATAACACATATTGCACGGCTTCACCAGCTCTCAGAGCTTGAATCAGTGTTGCCACCCCCTTAATCACTGGTTAAATCTGTTTTACTTTTGGTTAGACCTGGTCCGAATATATATTTATAAGATTTCATGAGGCTCTATTTTTTTCTTCTTTTATTTGGTTTCTTTGATGACTTACCACCAGGAATAATTGTGTGTACCACCGTTTGAGAACTGCTAAGCTATAACGTAACATAATACAAGGTAAACTTTCAGGGTGAATGAAGTCTATACCCTCTAAACAACAGATCAAATGTGCAGACACTTTACAAAATTAACTTAATTTTCGAAAGAACAAACACAACACCCACTTTCTCATCCATCGTTTTGTTACAGATAAAATTAAGACTCTAATTTCAATGATGGTAAACATTTTGGATCGTACCAGCAAATGAAATTTGGGCTTTTAGCATATTAGGCAGATGTACTCCTGATTGAACTAAGATGTCTGATATCTGATTTTGTTATTTAACTTCACGTTAAATTTTTAGTATTCATTCCCAGTTTTTTTTTCAAGCAAAGTAGCTTGCAGTACTAACTAAATAGACAGTAATATAACAAAGTGGTGAGCTGTGAAAACTTTAACAATGGGCTTACATTTTTAATGTTAATGCATATAAATCAATTAATTTTATCATACAAACTGTTTTCGAATTTATTCTATCACTGGTCACTCACTATATGTGTGATTTTATAAGTTCATATTCTCACACAAAATAAGAAATCATTTTCAATATAACACAACACAAATTATTGGAATACTTTAATTATCTACAAAAGAATACATGCAAAACAGTGTTCACCTAAAAAATTGTCAGGATTATTAAATAGCTGGGTGTACAAAGTATAACACTTTGCAATATTTGACAATTTGTGCAACAAGCATTGATTTTCACAGGGTGGTCAGTAAAATCAGCAGGGTGGCGCTACCATTCAGAAGGCTTTAGGGAGGACACTGCATAGAACATGTGACACACAGCGTCTAAATACACCAACTATATTGCCTAAACCAAACATGACATAACTGTACTTACAAACAAGTCTCAGCTCCATAGGCACACAATTTCTTCTGTTTCCGGTTTCACTTTGTCCATTCATTCTCTCTCACTTGCACAGTTGTTGTCTGTGTGTTTGACTCATATCATGTGACACCAGCTGTATATTAGATTTTTTTTTTGTAATTATTAAATAATATTATGTAAAATATAGTCTATTTATAAAATGGTATGTTATTTTTTGGTGAAGATAAATAAATAAACAATGGACTCACAAATTTCAGGAAATTTTAACAATTGACTCGCAATAGCCCACTAAAGCTCAACACTGAGTATAACACTTGTTAGATGCTATTGGAGGGTAAATGTTATTTTAAAGGCAACCTAGACCCCCTCTGTGGTCAGAGTTCCTGTCTACGGATCCAGAGGTCTCAGGTTTGATCCCTGATACCTCCAGATTTTTCTGTAAAGCAGTGGGCCTTGAACAAGGTCAGGCTGTGTTTCGTGAGAACAAATGAGGAACTAGTCGAATGAAAAAGTAGCAGTTCCAGTTTATAAAATTGAGATTAATGGCTGGAGGGTTTGTTGTGCTGACCAAATGACACCCTCTCAGAAGCTGGCACCAGTTTCATCAGTAGATGGTGGCCGCTCGGTCAGTATAGCTATATTGCTGTCTGGTGCTATGGAGTTGATGTTTTTCTATATAGCAACCTATTAAACAATAATTTAAAAATATTAAGTCTCTTGCCCAGCTATAATTTAAAAAAAGATATTTGGAGTGTGTTTTTAATTTAATTAATACTCAAATTATCTGATTATAAAGCCTAATCTTTCTTGGAATCCCAAATGAATAGCATTCCTTTGCTCATTATTCTGTACAGCTTATACTAAAGACAAATGCACACGTTTTCTGATATTGAAGTTTTATATGGTTAGACATTTTTGCTAGCTATACATGATGCAAACTCATGTATTTCCTACCTCAGACTTGTAACAATAATATTACTATGTCTGTTTTGTTAACAGGCTTGACGACAGCATTCACTCGGTCTTTCCTGAACCACCCTAGTCTCAACGGCAGTCTTGTCAGCATACAGGAAGTGTCCAGTGGTCTGCTCAAGAGGGGGATAGTTGATATTGTGATAGACAGAGCGGGCCAATCACAGGAAATATTCTCTGTGAGTCATAATCATTATAACTGTCATTAATATTTGGTCACTTAAATGTATTTTTTTACTTTGTAAAAGGTTTGTTGGCTACCTCTTATCAGAGAATTTCAGGAATTTTCACAACAATAAAATCGTTCTGAGTCTTTTTGAAACAATTTGCAAGATTAAAATACGGATTAAAAAGTAGGCTTTTTATTCAATAACTAAATAGTGTGTAAATAAATATCTGACTAAAACAATGCCAACCTTTTACATTTTCTATAAAAATACACAAATTAATGCAGTTATAAAAGAGCATTTAGTTGTCGGTGTTTATTTTGGTGGTCTTGGGGTAAAATACTCTCTTCAGAACCTGATGTTTGTGGGTTCAAAACCAGAGGGGTTGACAGATTTTTCCTAAACGATAAAAATCCGTAGCACAACTTTCTTCAGAGGGAAAGTAAAGCTGTCAGTACCATGCAGTTTGGAGCATTTAAAAGAACCCTGGAAGGTATAAGAAAATACCTTTCCTGGCAAAATTGGTAGACTCTCTTGTTCTCGCTCATAGAAATTCTCATGTGCTGATATAATCAGTCACTTCAGAAAATGTATGTTAAGATACCTCAAATAAATAAATAATAAAATAATTTTAGGTAGTACCATTTCAAAGTGAAGCCTGGCAATGACGGAAATATAATTTAGCCCATCGTGAGTCTATTATTTATAGGTTTTACTGTAGTTCCCCTACCCCACTTCCTCTGCTTTGTAAAGTCAAGCATAGTGAATCTACCATTTTAAATGGATAGATATATAATACATCAGTTAGCAAAAGTATACAGACCCATTATTAATCATCAATTTACCTCTTTTTAATTTTTTTAAATTTGCTTCTATATGGTGTGACAGTTCTTTTGTGCTTATATTTATGTCCCTCTTTGTGTTTGATAAAGGGTCAAAATAATAGATTTTTTATATTTTGAATTTATGTGACTATTTTTACTAAAGAGTATGTCAACATTGTGGATTATATTCTATCCATTTTTTTTACTCTGGAGGGAAAAACGACACATTTCACTGAAGAATATTTGTCATAATAGACACTGTTACAGAATCTTATTATTTGTTCTGTTTATTTTCACCTTTTCATTTCCAAAAGCTCTGTCTAAACAAATATATTGGCCTGTAACTCGGAAAATCTTGATTTTTAAAATCATTATTTAAACAAAAGTTATTTTATTTTTTAAAAGTCCTACAACATTTAATGGTTAGTCATTTCATATCTTAAAAAGTCATGAAGATATGATCAAAATTGTAAATTTCCGCTTATATAAAGTACCATCAAAGTTATTTTAAAGGAAAAACTAGATGAATCGATTTTTTTTCTCGGTGTCTAAATTAGAATTTTAATCAAAATATTTTAAACCAATTTTGAGAAAATTGATTCTATCTTATTTTTTTACCTTTTAAGTAAATTACCCATAATTTTAGGGTTGGATGGATAGTTCCAAATTTACCTCTGGGCACCCTTATGAAAATACTAGATACTCCAAGTTTTAGTCTGATTGATAAAATGGTATTGGATTTGGTCCCAGTATAGATAGACAGACAGTACAAAAACCACTTTTTCAGGTTCAAAGGGGTCATGAAATGTCAACATCCATCAAAATCTCGAATTTGATTTTTTTGATGATCACTATACTTCTCTTTCTGAGGGGTTGCAAGAAAGTAAAAGTAACTATTGCCAAAAAAATTATATACATATATTAAAATCTATTTTTATTTTGTCTATTTAAAATTTTGGATAAAACAAAATTAGTAAAATTATTCTTGCATATCTCTATATGGTATCTTTTGGGTTACCATTGTAAAAACTAATTAAATATATTTATTTGATAATTCAAACTAAGTTGAGTATTAGATTAATTAGTGGTTAATCTGTAGATTACACTAAATTTTTAGTCTGCTTTTTATGTCCTCATGACCCTTCGGTGAGAGAAAGTATTGTGATTAACATACTAATCAAATTTGAGGTTTTGATGGATATTGATGTATTTGTTATGATATATGATAATGGTATGTTCTATGATGGGAATGACTGTGATCTGTGACTTTGGTTATGGCTAATAAATTATCATGGACATAGTTGTTGTTGTTAATATTATATAAATATTATTAGTATTAATCACCGTGTCTTGCTACCCGTTCAGGTTATACGCACTTAGGCTAATGTGTAATGGTAGGGTGATTGTGAGATGAAATGGAAGACCTATAGTTTAACGTGGAATCCGAACCACGGTGGAGGCCTGGCATTCCACACATTCACAAGTTGTGAGTAATACATGTCTTGTCAGAGGTGAAGGAAGAGTTTGGCAATCAGATAAATCTGTGCCAGGACCGACGATTGAACCCCGACCACCAATACCTTACCCCTAGATCACTAGGTCACCGACGTAGATAATACTAAGACGTATTTATTAACAAATTTTCCTACCTTAAAGCAATGTTAATGTAATACAGAACATATCATGACCAACTGTATCTGAAAAAGTTGTTTGTGTGATGCAGTCTGTCTGGATTTATCTCGCGCTGTAGCCGAAATCATTTTACTGATAGGGCTAAAACCTGGTATCAAGGGTTTTCATCAGGTTCCTCGTGGATTTTTTGGAATTAGATATATAACCCTAAAATTAAGGGTAGTTTAATTAGGGGCAAAAAGGTAAAAAAAATTGACTCTCTTCAAATGGGCTCAAATGATTTTGATTAAAATTTGTATCTAGACATTGTTTAACAGTATAATCACAATGGAGCCTCTCATTTTACCACTAAAATGACTTTGGGGGTACGTTTAATAAGCTGATATTTACAATTTTGTTCATGTCTCCGCAACTCATTGAGATACGAAATAACTTATTATTGCAAAATTGCATCACCATTAAATATAAATTAAAAAAAATTTTTTTAATATATAAAACCAAATGTTTTTGAACTATTGGTAAATATAATTTTTAAATAGAAGTCTGGAAAATGGAAAGTTGATTGTTATGCTCTTTGGTGAAAGGAGATGTTACTTTTTTCTGGATATATTTCTTTATCAGTGAAAATTATTTTATAGATGCTCTTTGGTGGAATGTTACTGCAACAGTGTATATTATTTTGTTTAATATATCTTATAAGTTTTGAATAAATATCTTCATTTTTAAGTAAAGAAGTGAGAAATTCTCTGCGGTGCACCATACTAATTATTTTAAATTAATTTCATAGCTCATTTTTAAAGGTAAAAAAAAATAATTAAAAATGTAGATGCAAAAATACAAAATAAATGTATGATAAAACACCCACAAAATTTATGAATGAAATTAAAACGTGTCCTTTTTGAAAAATTCTTTATATAGTAACAATTTTGGTTTAGTTTATTAGGTAATTTATTCACAAATACCACCGATTTATCAATTGACAACAAACAGCTTATTTTATAATTACATTTGCTGCAACTATTTGTCTAAAAAAGTATCTAGAAAGTGTATTCCTAAGCTAAAGTTTATTATGAACCCCAGCACAGAAACCAGGATACGAGTGGGCTTAGGCCCACTATAGGGATCTTTAGTAATGCCTCTAAACATACACGTTGTACGTTTCAGCTGGGCCTGTTTACTGGGGGTCTGGGTTCATTCCTCTCCTCTGATGAAGAGTCCTCAGACCCTGATGAGCCGGAGGAGTCTGCCACCGCCGGGATGGAAGTGACTGCTCTCGGGGTACAGGTGCGGCCGTTTGTTTTCTTCAGCAGCCAAGGAGAACTTATGGGCCACGTGTGGTCGGGCACCGGCTCTGAGAAAACTCCAGCATTCCAGGTGATATTTCTCAACATAGAATATTTAAAATGCATATGTACAAGTTTCAAATCCCGTATCTTTCATGGAATAAAGTGTCTTAAGTATGCTGCACTATGTCCTTTAAAATAAACATGATAGAATTTTAGAAAACAATGCACAAATATAATTTTAGTGTGCTTGATATTTGCTAGAAGAATTGTGGCATTTAAATTATTACTAGTGATATTATCATAAATATATCATATTATATATTTATATAGGTATATGTGTATGCATATAGTCATGTTAAATATATAATACAAGATCAATATACCTTTTTAATACACGGTAGCAATTATCAATGCACATACTTCGGCAGCTGCATTGTCTAAACTCTTAGGCGTCACTCTCGTAATAGACTAGACCGTCAATGACTGGGCGATCAAAGTTCGAATCCCGGTCGGGTGTACTAAGGGTTGCTGTTCTTAAATTGTATGGTTTTCCTCCCTCCCTCCCTCCATGCAAATGTGGATATACTTCCTTTAAATTCAACATTCATCATACCTAACATACTAGCATAATTAGTAAATATGCATATAACCTGAACATCTAGTAAGACGTAGTGCTTAAAAAAATATCAATGCCAATAATATAATATTGATAAAAGAGCAGTGGAAAGGTGTGCAAGTATCCAGTGTTACCACCAGAAACAGTTGAAAACAAGGGAAAATATATATTTAAGCGTGATAGTTAATACATAGGCCTACAATGGTAATATACTATGGACTCGCTTGTCAATCTTTAAATGGAAAGTGTGAGGTTAAGCATTTCCACAAACCAAGTGTGAGGTCAAGCATTTCCACAAACCAAGTGTGAGGTCAAGCATTTCCACAAACCAGACTGTATACAAAACCTGTTGGGAGCTCTGGACTTTGCATGTGCAACATTTCAAAGTGACCATTGAGAAGTGCAAGAAAAAGGGTGTTGGTTTCCACTCTCTTGGCTGCCTCAATCATCAGGGAGGAGTGTAAAATGTAGAACGCAACTTCCTAAAAGAGGAAATGAAACCTAGGTCAGGGGATTGGGCAGTAACAATCGATTTTCTTCAAGATGCAGCCATATTTATATGTCCAGTGGCAGCATTGTGAAATGTGAACTGTATTCTTCTTTTAATTGTAAAAAATCCATATTGTGATTGTTCCCATTTATATATTTGCTATCCACCTTTCCCGTACCTTTTTCCAATTATATATTACTGTACCACTTAAGTTTGAGTTGATTGTTTTTTTAACAATTTTTTGCCAAAAAATGACTTTATTTACCACACTTTAAATACTAAACTCCAATATTTTACTTAATAAAATCCAATCATTTTATATACTACCACAAAATTAATCAGGGTGTCTTCCTATCCAACAGGTAAAAATGTTACTGGATCTACTTTTACATTTTAATATGTCAGGTAATTTGATTTGCATCTGTTGTTTTGAATATATATATTATCAATATTATATTTATCAGATATGTCCATTCATAAGTAAATTGGAGCATTATTTAAGTTACCATAATATGTTAAGGAATTAAAGAGAACATGTACTTATATTTTGCTTTTACTTTCAGCTCCACACAGCTATATATTACACATAATTTTCATTTATAAACATATTCCTTAAATACACAAAGATGCCAAAAAAAACAACACAGAAAACTATATGCATCACTTGGCTTACAGTATTTTTACAATTTTCCTATATTGATTAGTCATCAACCACAACTCATATTTACTCAGTATAAGAGATCTAAATTGATTGTATATAATATGGCTCTGATAGTATCAGTACATAGTACATCCAATTTAGCCACCAGCTCTGTTACAGCAGTCATCTATAAGGCATGTGACTTCTTTCAGACGATAGCTCTCCTCCAGGACCACCTGGAATATCTGCCTCTGCAAACAGGCTTCATAGCAGAGCTAAGTCTTATTGGCGCAGTTTCATTTGACCTTTCTGGGCAGATACAGCTCAGTCTCTGGAACAAGAATGCTCATTCTCTTGTTGAGAAAAAGTGAGGTTTCATTCTTTGAACCTTGTTTGTATCAATATTAACAACTTGCCATATATATGTATTCGACACCTTAGCTCAGTCGGTAGTGTCTGTCTACTGAACTAAAAGTCCCGGGTTTGATTCTCGGAATGGCCGAAATATTTATCATTGGTGAAATGTGAGTTTACCTTCTCACAGTGATGAATTAATGGCTGGGGATTGGATATTGTGTCTGTTCTAGTATTTAAGTTAGATTGTAAGGCATACGAAGCTAAGACAGGCATAGCAAGCCGGTAGTGGAAAATATATGGCTTGAATAAAAATCTGACCCAGGCCTGAAACAGTAATAGATGTAAAAAAAATACATTATTAGTAGATATAGGTCAAATCCTATCCATCGAATCTGAATCTTAAATTTTCTTTAGAGTCTCGAATCCAAATTCGAATCCGTGAATCTTTAAAAAATGTAAAATTTTAGTAATAGTAAAAATGTTTAAAAATTAATCTAAAATATGTTGTACAAGGCTTGGAGCTGCTGTCAAATTCTATTTTGTTTGTCATGTGTATTATGCCATTGTTGTGTTGGGTTGTCTAAATACATTTCATGTTGAGAGAATTGTGCAGCTAACAAGCTGTCAAGACTGACATGGATAGTCTTGTACAGTGATCTTGTCCTGGTAGAATAAAGTGAACCATTCATTGAGATACTCGTATCTTGCTTAGTTAATCTATCCTTAACTAATTACTATACATACATGACAGCCATAAACAGCAAAGAGAACACCTTTTTTTAAAAAAAAAAGAAGTTATTTTAATACTTTTTATTTTATCCCCAGTTACAAAAGTCTTTATAATAATTTTACCAATTGCTTAAATTTGTTATTTGAATTCAAAGTCTTCATAATAATTGCTTTTTAGGTATTTTTTGAGATTTTAACTTATCTTCAATCTCTCAAATACCATACGATTCGAGGAATCTCTAATAAATATTTATTAATAATGTTATAATGTTATTGTAGTTACAATATTTCACATATCACCATAAAATATGGATGAAGTATATGAGAACATTTTCAATATTTAATATCTAAAAGATTAAATAGTTTTACTATGTGAGGAGAAGTAAAAACTGGTCCTGTAAGCCCCCCTCCCCCTTACATTTTATGGTAATAAGTATAATACAACAGTTTTTTTTTCTAAATTCTAAGAAAAAACATTAAATGTTCGAATCTGTACTATCCTTAAGAATTAAAGGGTGTCTAAATCTAAAGAACACATCCATATAGATTGGAAATAGACAATTATTGGATCCTTGTATTTCAATAGCGATGTTGATTGTTTCAGTGCTGGTATCGCTTTGCAGGGCCTCATAAAAGTAGACACGTCATTTGTTCGCAGTCAGGTTGAGTTCAACCTTGCCACGGAGGTAAAGCTTAATTTGGTCTCTGATATTGATTTCTACGGTAACTTAGCTCTGTGTTTACAACTGAAACAACCGGACTCTCTTGTCAGGTAAAGTCAAATTTTAATATGAAAAACCTTATCTGACAGGCACTTATAAAAGTAACTTTTCTAGCTCCCAGAGAAGTTTCTGTAAAACACGTTGTGTTGGCAACACGAAGAGCGTTAGTGTGTTATGTAGATGCATTGTATCGTGTCTAGTAATGTGATAAGTGCCTTTACTCTAAATAAAAAAGTGAAATCAAGACTATCATAAAACACATGATAGGACTTGTATTATATTTGGAAGAAAGTATTGGAAAGGTGTGTGGAAACAATAAAAGGGACGAACACAATATGGCTTTTACAATGAAAAGAACACGGTTCACACTTTACATTGCTGCCACTGGCCAAAGAGGTAATGGTTGCTTTTTAAAGAAAATCGATCGTCACCGCCCAATCCCTAGACCTAGGTTTCATTCTTTCGGAACTCATCAGGGAGGAGTGTGAAACGCGCAATGTAACTTCCCTAAAGAGGAAACTATTATAGGACTTGAAGTAGTTACTAGATCTACTTTTACGTATTTATATGTTTTTTTTAACACTCCATCTTACTACCTATTTGGATTATACGCCTATTTACTAATAACCCTGATGGTTTTAGGAATAAGGAAGGCTATATTTAGAGGAAATTTGCCCACATTTGCATGGAGGGAAAGTGGAAAACCATATTGGTTAAACCACCCTCAGTACACCAGACCAAGATTCGAACCTTGATATTGTTATTGGCAATTTAGTCTTCTATGAGAGGAGTACCTTAGATCATGCGGCCACTGAAGTGGACTATTCATAATGTTAAGTGTTAAGTAATGTGCTCTGAAGCTGTTACCTCTCTTAGATATTATCAATACCTATAAAATAATATTAGTAATAAAGAAAAATGTTATTAATGTTGAGCAAAAATTTAAAAAATCTACAGGGTTCTTTTTACCAGATTTCTACTATAAATAGCTGTTTGTGGAACTTTAAACTTCTAGAAAAGAAATGTGGTATTTGCTTCAAATTTATATTTCACATCAGTGGCGATTCCTCATTGAGTGTGCAGGAACAAGTGCAACACTTATAATGCCACACAAAATAGTATTACTTAATATTTAATTTAAATAATAGTTCATAATCATTCTGTATTGTTACATAGTTGATATTGCTTACAGTTTATTGTAGTATAACCCGCCTCGGTGGCGTAGTTGGCTAACGCGCTAGTCGTGTTGAGCCAGACCACCAAGGACGGGGAGATCGAGGTTCGAATCTCGGTCGGGTGAACTGGGGGTGGTTTTTCCTAAATGGTTTTCCACTCTCCCTCCACGCAAATGCGGGTTCACTTCCTCTAAATTCAACTTTCCCAATTCCTAATCCATTAGCGTAATTAGTACTTAGGTGTATAACCCGAACGGGTAGTAAGACGCGGTGCTAAATAATAATAATAATTGTAGTATAATGTCACTACATTGACTATGCATTTCCTCATTTCATTTTTTTTCATCTCCTTTGATGAGATTCACTGTCGGCACTCCTTCTTACAACTTTCTCTAGTCGATGCAGGTGTGAAAAACCTAATGAACATGTGCAATGAACAAACGTGAGGCTCTTGACCTGAGTTGTTTTAGTGCCTCTTTAACACATTTTCTGGTGCACAGGTTCATAATGAACATGATGATAATATCAGTTTATGTAAAACGTTGCTTATAAGCCATGATAATTTTTAATTTGGAATTACTCCTCTCAAAATGAATTATGTGCAAAACCTTTTATTAAAAAACTTTTTTGGGGAATTTGAAAAGGTTACTTGGAAATTAAAAAAAACTTTTTAGACAATATTATACTTGAAAATAACTTATGTGATTTATCATTCTGCATTTTTTTTATCTCTTCACGCTTACACCGACCATTCTGCATTTTATTTTATTTCTTCACGCTTACACTGACCATTCTGCATTTGTTTTTATCTCTTCATGCTTACACTGACCTACCCTTCTTATAAAACTATGCTCCTAATCTTTGTTCCTTAAATAAGATGCTTATAAAATAAATATAATGTGGTGTATGAAAATAATTGTAGTCCAACATTTTAAATCGTGCACATACAGTTGCAACCTGGATTTCACCTTAGAAAACCATTTAAGTTTGATATAACTCCTAATTTAAATGGACATTTTTTCGTGGCATTTATTTTCTATTGGGAAAATGTTTGTCTCATCAACACCAAACTCCAAGCAATTGAAATTTTATCCTGATTTCTTAGGTACTCTCACTAGCAGATGATTCCATATTAAAAGTTCTAGACTGAGTTTTTTGTGTTTGCTTAGTATAAATAGTTTGTAAACAGGGGGAAAATGGCGCCAAAAAGCTGTATTAAATTAAACATTGAAAGGAGGTTAGAAGGGCAAGGCCTAAACATTTACCAATCTGTGTTTTACTCTCTTCTGCTGAAGAAGGGAACTGATGTACCCTGAAAATTACATAATGATGTGTTTTGTTGTGTTTTAATTGTGAACTTTAAGGCCTACAGTTTTCTGATATGTGTGTAGGCCCTGCCATTCTATCCTCCTTTCAATGTTTAATGTCAGCAGTTTGTCTGATAATAATTTTAACATTTAAAATTTTCTCATGCATTTAATAAACTAAATGTGTAGTTCGACAAGTAATTATCCTTAATCATCCTTGTAAATCTAGGTTCTAGTAACTAAATACACAAAAATAAACTGGTAGAACAAATTAAACAAACTTTGAATACAAATCTAGTTCACAACAAAATACGCTTGTAATTGAACAAGTTGCTCTGATGGAGAATTGATTTAACTTTATCCCTTTCACTCTTCCTGATACCTTGTTGTATAGATACATTTTATTAAAAGTGGACTTTAAGTGTAATCTATGGTTAGAATATGGTATATTGTAAGGGAGAATAACCTTAAGTTTGCTAATGCTTTGTAATATTGTTGGCAGACACAACATTTACAAAGTGGAGAGAATACCAGGCAGTAAACACAGGCTACGCAAGTCCAAGTACAAGACAATCCCAGTGCCTGGTCGAACATACGCGCTCAACAGGAAGAACAATGAGATGTGTAATGTAATACACAAGGCATAAACAAGTGACCTTTACAAGCAGTGATGTCCCACTCAACTTTCACTCTTGGTATTAAACATTATAGTAATCATCAATTTCTCGTGATGTGGGACTTTTGACTACATGAAATAAATAATGAGAATATAAAAGGATAATGTGAGAAAAAAACATTCAAGTTACTTTAATTATGTTTAGTGGTCTAACTGTCTACCCAAAGTCAAACTTAAAGGCTGAATGATAGAGATTTAAGTCAATTAAATTAAAGTTTTACAAATATTGTTAATTTCACCTTGTGGTAAATTTATTTTCTTAAAGATCTTAGCTAAGCCAATAAACAACTTAGTTGATAAAAAGTAAGTATTGGTTTAAATATTAAATTCAAACTAAAAATAAAGTTGAGACATTGATGAGAATTCTTTTTATTTTCAGTCTTTCCTTTTTATATGACACTTTCAAATTATTTTGATTTCAATATTTTGTAAAAATACCATAATTTTTTACTTAAGACTAGGACAGGCACAACATCCAGTCACCGGCCGTTAATTCCTCACTGTGAAAGTCTAAAAACACATTTCACTAATGAAAAATTTTCAGCCATGCCAGGAATCGAATCTGGGACCCTTTGCTCAGTAGACAAACATGCTATCGAATGAGCTAAAGTGTCGAATAGGTAAGATGTTGGATTCTAGAGAAAATGTTATATTGAGATAAAATACTGATTCTGAATCATCTCTATTGTTAAGTATTAATAAGTAAATGTTTATTATTGGCCTGACTTAAGATTCTTAAATCAGAAATAACTTATATACATATACATTCCAGATTATGTATGGATTTATTTTATAGAATTCAATATAAAATATTTGGTGTGATAAAATATATGAGAAAGACTTAAGTGAAATTATAGAATTTGTACTATATTAAGTTTATATAAATTAATAAGGATGGTTAATTTGATCAATACATATATGATATTTAATATCAGAACATAATTATAAATTACAATTTAATTCATTCTGTAAATAAATTGATTAAAATAGAAGTTATTATTTACACACATACGATTAAAAAGATATCAGGACATAAGAAATTAACACATTAAAATGTGAGTCAAGGTTACAACATGTTAAAAGTAAAATTATAACAAAAACATAAACAATTTAACATAATTAAACTCTAAGCTAATTGTTTTTGAATGACTAGAGTGTAATGTTTGAATTTGATGTAAGTTATGTGAATTTTATAGAAAATTAAAATTTTTTTGAAGAAAGTTGAAATGTTGAATATATCACAGTTTAATGAATTCTATTATCTTATCTGAAATTCCCTTGCTCCTTTTATAGGTATTGTAGAGATGACCTTAGAATTCTACATGTTTCGGCACATCTACGGCGCCATCATCAGGACATTTGACTGTGCCTGTTTGAGTTACTCCAGTGAATACTAAAATCAAATGGCGCCGTAGATGTGCCGAAACATGTAGAATTCTAAGGTCATCTCTACAATACCTATAAAAGGAGCAAGGGAATTTCAGATAAGATAATAGAATTCATTAAACTGTGATATATTCAACATTTCAACTTTCTTCAAAAAATTTTTAATTTTCTATATAATTCACATAAAGTACATCAAATTCAAACATTACACTCTAGTCATTCAAAAACAATTATCTTAGAGTTTAATTATGTTAAATTGTTTATTTTTTTGTTATAATTTTACTTTAAAATGTGAGTCAAGGTTACAACATGTTAAATGTGTTAATTTCTTATGTCCTGATATCTTTTTAATCTTATGTGTGTAAATAATAACTTCTATTTTAATCAATTTATTTACAGAATGAATTAAATTGTAATTTATAATTATGTTCTGATATCAAATATCATGTATGTATTGATACAATTAACCATCCTTATTAATTTATATAAACTTAATATAGTACAAATTATATAATCTCACTTAAGCTTTTCTCATATATTTTATCACACCAAATATTTTATATTGAATTCTATAAAATAAGTTGATATTGCTTCCTTATTACAAAATCATCATGTACTTCAAAAAATATGTATGGATTGTTCATCCCTCTCTGAAATTTACTTGTGAACAGAACAGAATGCATTCTCTCAACATAAGAATATCATCTTAAGCTAGAAGGTTATGACTTCTTATAATTCCTAGTCTTAACATGTGTTTCTGTAAAAGTTCATTCTCAATTTTGTGACACCATTGGAGAAGATGGTTGCCTTGCTTCCAACACAAAATAGTTAATATAATCATTGCTATATGATTTAAAAGGGCACATTAAAACATATATTTTCTTGAATAAAAATGTTTTGATATTATTTTGATCAAAGGTATTAACAACCACACAAAGAGAAAAATAAGTGAGACAATATTTTGGTTTTATTACAAACCGTATATTAATTTATTGTAAACATATAGTTTATAATCAGTTCTCAAATTAGAGGTTAAAATAAAATAAAACTTTAAAACAATGCAATCTATTTTGGTTTAATTTATTGTAAGATTTTTTTTAAATACTATATTGCTCAACAATGCATTTAATAAAAAAAATCTTAGTTCTTTCTTTATTTATTTATGTAGAATATGTAAATAAATGTGACTTACAATGTATGGACATAGAATATTACTTTTTTTTTAATATTGTATATTTAAAGAAAGTTTGGTACAGTAAAACCTTGGATTGCGAGCATAATTTGTTTCGTAAACGTGTTCGTAATACAAAGCACTCTTATATCAAAGTGAATTTCCCCCATAAGAAATAATGGAAACTCAAATGATTCGTCCCACAACCCAAAAATATTTAATCCAAAAATGATCAATACCTTTATAATTTTCGTTATTTAAATGTAACTCTACTGTAATCAAATTTATTTATTAAATTTAATGGTGGCTGGTGTGAGGTGGACGAGAGAGATGAGAGGAGGAGGTGGGTTATTGTTTAGGATGACTTTCACTGTCACTAACGGAATCACTGCTATATGTTGGCTCACTGGAATATTTTTCTTTTTGTGTGACTTTAACAAAGAACCTATCCAATGACACTGCTCAGCAGACAAAACGTAACCATAGTACTATTCATATTGCAACATATCGCTCGTTTATCGAGTTAAAATTTATTGAAAATTTTTGCTTGTCTTACAAAACACTCGCAGACCAAGTTACTCGTAATCCAAGGTTTTACTGTATTTCCCCTTTCATCATAGAAAAAGTGGCATAGCTAGCTTGATCCACATAATGCAATGAACGGCAATCAGATACCGAAACTTGTAATTGAAAATATCCCTACAAAATATTAGTTAAATGTGTAGTAGGTTATTAAAACATGAACAAACAAATAAACATTATGTTGAAATATGATAAGTTTGACCAAGGATCAATCATTTGAATTTTCTTTGTCATACTTTATCCCATTCCTCAACTTGCCCTCATTGTTGTAGCTACTATGTTGGCTCGTCCCCTTTCCTCTTTTTAATGTCAAATAAATTGAGACAACTATTCCTCATTACATTCTCTCAATGTGTCTCTTTATATGAAAAAGGATTATTTCCGAGAATCTAAAACTATGTGTAACTGGAAGTGTAAAGAAGGGGAAGCTTAACTGTGTAAGAAGAAATGAAAGAAGTGTTTTTGTTCATATCTAGGTCTAACCTAACTAACCTTTCATGTTGGCTTCCTTCACTATCACTTACTTTACATTATTGTACAATGTTTCTACACTGTCTTATCTATTTTCAAGCCACCAGGCAATAACTCATTATAGTATCATTCCAATTTAATAAATACAGCCATGCTCTAAAATATTATTATATAAGGAAAACCCTCTTTTTAAAATTTCATTTGTTAATTTAGATATGTTTTAATTTTTACTAATGTAGGTAGGTAAGTAGGTAGGTAAGTAGGCATGCAGGCAGGCAGGCCTTATTAGCAGGGTAGAGTATAAATTGAAGAGTACTATTAGTAGGCTACACTTTCTTAGAGTTTCTCCCATATGTGAAATTGTATGTGTGAATTAAATTAATAATTATTATAGAGCTGTAATGCAATCAATCGAGATACATTTCGTGTCCAACATTAAAAGCTTTGAGGCATGAAAATTGCTAGTGGATAATACAAATGGTCAATGTTCATTTTATTTAAAGCATAGTTAAAATGTAACACGTTGAAAGAATAACACAAACATGTTAAAATAATAATAAGCTATTACAAAGACAAAACAAACATACTAAAGTCTACTAAAAATGTTAAAAATAATCTCATAGTGAGATAAGAACCGAGAGAGTCGCTTTATAAACGCAACTCAAATGGTGTTTAAAAGATTCGCAGGGCGTATAAAATTGAGTAAGCAAATGACTCCATCCGCCCTGTCGCGTAGTAAAAATCGAAGGTCACCTTTAAAATTAAGAGCCAGGAGAATAGGGGCATACTTGCGACACTCCACCAAAATTTGGTACGCACTAAGGGGAACATCGTAAAGCTCACACACTGGAGGTAGATCCCCTCTCAGTAAAAACCCATGGGTCAGAAATGTATGTCCGACGTGGAGCCTTGTCACGATGACCTCTTCTCTTCTAGACTTTCGTATAGAAGAGGGCCACCGCGACACACAGTCCCTGATGGACCTCAGCTTGTTCTGAGCAGGGGTCGAAACCCACTGCTCGTGCCAGGTGCGTAAGACCACACGCCGAACATGACCCTTTAGATCTAAAACATGACACCCAAACTCTCCTCAAGAGGGAGATGAACTGCCTCCTTTTCTTCCTGGTCCGCCAGTTAATTACCTGAAAGACCAGCGTGACCAGAAATCCAGCAAAAGGAGAGCTGGGTGCTTAATGAATCAATTTAAAAAATTTGCTCGTGTATCATCTGCACAAGGGGATTCCAGGAGTACAAAGTGGACAATGCCAACAGAGTACTCGTGGAATCCTTGCAGATGAGAATAGAAGGATGACACGGTATAAAAAAAGATTTAAAAATAGCATTTAGTTCCGCCGCAAAAACACTGGATTCATCAGGAAAATCGAATTTAAAATTGGTTCATTCCACCACGAAAGCACATCCCACGGAAGCTTCTGACTTAAGACCATGCGTGTGGATACGCTTATATCCCTGAAAGCGGGTGAAGAAGAGCTCATTAAAGGTCCTCTCGTATATAGCATGTGGTATTGTCGCTTTGGGGAACTTGGCAAGATCAAAATGGCATTGAGGCAGGCGCATATTCCAGGGAGACACTCGGCCTAGAGATGTGAGGATAGTCTTTGGCCGATAGAATCCGGATCCCAACCGACCTTGTACCACGCCATTTGGTTTCATACAAAACACAGTTGGAGGGATGGAACACAGGACTGTGAGACACATGCTTAGGCATGCAATGCAGTTTCGACACGTAAGATGCCAGAAGATAGGACCGCCGGTAAGAAAGAGGGGGCTCACTGGCGTCGGCACAGATGCTGATGACTGGACTGGTCCGAAAATCACCAGTAGCCAGTCGAATGCCAGCATGGGGGACACTATCTAGCGTCTTTAATGCCGAGGGTCTAGCTGAGCCATAAAAAAAACTGCCATAATCAACGTTTTGAACTCACCAAGGCTCTATAGAGGCGCATCAAGGTTTCCCTTTCAGCACCCCCATGAGCGACCACTAACTACTTTAAGATTGTTGAGTGCTTTTACACACTTCACTTTCAGGTCTTTGATGTGGAAAATTGGAGTTAATTTAAAATCAAATAAAAGTCTCAGGAACCTTAGTCTTCGAGACTGGTAAAACAACGTGGTTCATTAAAATATTGGAGGCTGGCTGTATTCTGCGTAATCTTTGGGAGTGGACGACCGTCGTCTTGGCTGCGGAGAAGCGAAAGCCCTTACGCGATGCCCACACCCATAGATTGTTGACTGATAGTTGTATTTACCGTTCAGCCCTGTGGAGACTCGATGATCTGCAATAAATTGCATAGTCATCCACGAAAATGAATGAACGGACAGGTAGCCGCACGTTGTCCACAATGCCATTTATTGCGATGGCGAACAGCGTACAACATAACATACTGCCCTGAGGCACCCCATTTTCTTGATATAAAATCATCGGATAAGGTGTTGTTTAACCTTACCCGGAAGTGTCTATCTGACATAAAATTAGATATAAAAACAGGGAAGTTCCCCCGGAACCCCCAGTTAAAATGGGTTTTTAAATGCCAAAAGATGCTGTTTATGGAGAAAGGCGTTACGAACAGCAGTCTCGAGACGGACGAGATGATCCACCGTGGATCGATTACGGCAAAAACCACATTGAATATCGGATAGCGAATTATTGGATTCTAAATACCATATAAATCATTTATTTATTATTTTTTCTAATATATTGCATACACAACTAGTTAAGGGTATGGGTCTATAGCTATTTGGCCCTAATTTATCTTTTCCAAGTTTGTGTACAGGGATAATGGTTGCTTTCCGCCACAGTGATGAGAACTGATGAGATTCCCAAACACTATTGTAAAGGTTTAAAAGCTACGCCTGTCTGGCAGGGGGCAGCTGACGCAACATTTCATAATGAATATTGCCAGAACCGGAAGCTGTGTTACTCGCCTGGGACAGTGCATAGGTCAGTTCATCTATAGTAAAGGGGAAGCTATAATCCCCCCCCCCCCCGCCTTTGA
>CABFWO010001445.1:48788-77324 GCA_902155825.1 Timema genevievae | reverse complement strand
GCTCTGTTTATGATAGGGGGCGTGATGGGCCCCCCCCCCCCCCGACTTTGACCAATCTCAATAGTAAGCCGCTCCATGTTCCGCTTATGCACTGAGTTAGAGTAGCTCGCAGTGTTAGAGATTGCGGCTAACATTGAACCCAATACATTCACGACTTCCACAGCGGAGGAGACAAGAGAACCCTTAGACATGAGGGTAGGTATATTATTTATAAAATTATGGCTACTAAGTAATCTACCAATATTATCCCAAACCTTAGTTGTGGGAGTGGAAATTGTAAGGGTAGAAATAAACTGCCTCCAAGACTCTTCTGCTTTCTAGAATGACACGGCGAGCTCGAGCATGTAGAATACGGAATGACTCTAGATTCTCCACAGTAGTACGTCGCTGAAAGAAACGTAGGGCTCTTCGACGGTCAGAAAGAGCCAAACGACACTCCTCGTTCCACCAGGGAACAGGACGATGGCGCGGATTTAGCGAGGATTTAGGGATGGATGCTCTCGCTGCCACAATAACCGTTGAAGTAAAATGCCCAGCCATAACGTCGACGTCAGGAGAATGGGCTTTGTTGAATACGGTGAGCTCGCGAAATTTATCCCAGTTAGCACGTTGAAGCACCCATGGTGGTAACCGTGCTGTACTGAAAAGATCATTAAGTGGTGAAATCAGAATGGGAAAATGATCGCTGCCACATAGGTTCGAGTGAACCTCCCAAAGGAAGTGACCAGCGTTGCCGGGGCTACAGAAAGGTTGATGACAGAGTATACACCATTAAAGGTTATGCGCGTTAAATTCTCCAAGATGATATAGGGGGCGGGTAAGTTGTATAAAGAGGGCCTCTAGACTCCTCTTTGAAACGCGTTCACCTGGTGGGAGGTAGATGCAGCATACTGTCACTTCCATAGCAAGGGAGATTCGGACAGAGGTCACGTGGAGATCAGACACGATATTAATATGTTTATGGTATACATTGCTTCGTGCGAGTATAGCCACACCTCCGTTAGCCCGATCAAAGAATGGCTTGTAAGTTTGATATACATCGTACCCACGAAACATCGGTTTATCAACGGGGCGGAAGTGGGTCTCCTGCAAACACAAAATGGAAGGATGCAGGGAAGAAATAATTTGTTTAATTTCCTCTACACGAGCATAGAAACCCCTACAATTCCATTGCAGTAGCGACATTATTTATATAAAATATTTTAATCCACGCAATTCATAACAATATTCATGAGAAATAAAAATTTATTTAGGACCTTTTTGGGCCCACGTACCTGAGAGAGCCTCTTCCGGACCTCTCTCTTTATTACAGTTTTTTGTTTTACCAGGGGAAACTTATGTGCCGTGTCCTTCCGCGAAGGCTTAGACACCGACTTCAAAAATATATATATATATATATTTTGGCGTTTCCTCGCTGTGTGTTTTTTTTTCAGAGCACCAGTTGGACTCGCCTTCGCAACAGTAGCATAGCTCATGGGGGTGGCGGAGGTGGTTCACCTCGGGCGGCACCTCTCAGGTGGCGGCACTATTGGTCTACTGCAACGAAAAGTTTTTATTCTGCTGGGGTAGTAGTCTACAAGATGTCAGACCCAATTTTATTATTTACTACTTAAAGAAAACAAATGTAAGTACATAACAAAACACTTAGATTTCCCTATAGTTCAAATTCTTATAAATAAAACAATAAAATCAACTTTGATTTCTTAAATATATCTATATATATATATATACACAATATCTCAACATGTGGTGGAAACTTAATCCTAAAATATTCAAGCATGAATTCAGCGTAGACCATGTTCGAGATTTCACACGATGGTAGGAGTTGGACATTAGAATCCGACATGGAGCAACAATTATTAATAAAAGGAACAAAAAGAAGTTAAAAACTAAGTAAAGAATTGGAAGGAAATACTTTGATTAGATTCCTAGCTAAACAGAATTTAGCCTTACGGAATCATCGAGAAGCAATTTATTGTGAGACTAATACTGAATCTGAATCAATGGCAAATAGAGGCATTTTTTTAGAATTAGTTCATTTGTTGGTGAACTGCGATCCAGTGCTACGTTAACATGTTCTAAGAAAAAAAAAACTGGTAAAAATCTCGCTAAATCCTATATGTTGCCTACTATTCAGAAGGAGTTTATAGAAATTTTGGGATAAAAAATAAGCAAAATTAACGAGCTAGTAAAAGAAACCAAGTATTTTTCTATGATATTCAACAGCACTCCTGATATTTCTCATAAGGATCAAATGAGTTAAGTTTTGCGCTACGTTATGATCGAGGGAAATAAAGTGAGGTAGAAGAATCATTTGTTGATTTCATTGAAACAAAAGGTAAAATCACCGAGAATATTTCAACCATAATTTTACAAAAATTAGATAACGACAGAAATGGTATTCAAAGTTGTAGAGGAAAAGCATATGATAATACTGATTTGATGGCTGGTCAACATACTAGTGTTCAGAGACGTATCAAGGAACTTACTAGAAAAGCAGAATCTATCACAAGTGCAAATCACACGCTGAATTTAGCGGGTATTCGTGCAGCTTCTGTTGTTGCGAATTCTGTTACCTTTTTTTTTTGGAACTGTGGAGAATTTGTTCACGTTTTTTCTTCCTTGACCGATCGCTGGGATATTCTGACTTCAATCACTGGTCAAAGTGTCAAGCACGTAGTAGAAACTCGATGGAGCGCAAGGGGAGAAGCTGTGAATATTGTTATATATATGAAAACCTGATGTGCTTTAGAACATTTAACTTGCGATAAAGAAATCACCAGGTCAGATGCTGGCGTGCTGCTTGGTGCGTTACATTATTATTATTAGCACCGCGTCTTACTACCCGTTCGGGTTATACGCACTTACGCTAATGTTTAATGTAATGTGTAGGGTGATTGTGAGATGAAATGGAGGACCTACGGTTTAACGTGGAATCCAAACCACGGTGGAGGCCTGGCATTCTTTCACATTCACAAGTTGTGATTAATACACGTCTTGTCAGAGGTGAAGGAAGGGTTTGGCATTCAGATAAATCTGTGCCGGGAACGAGGATTGAGCCCCGGACCCTCAGCACAGAAGTCTGACACCTTGCCCCTATTTGGTGCGTTACAATCGTTTCCCTTTCTATTCTTTCTTGTCCTGTGGGAATCCGTCCTTCTAGGAATTAACAACACACAGACCTACCTCCAAGAAAAAGAATTGAACGTACAACAATGTGATATAGAGCTCGAGGCTATAGCCTATGCCAAATAAATTTGTAATGATCTTGGGATAGTCTTGAAGCGTCAACGTCGATGTAGAAAGAAAAAAAAGTATGGCTGGTGAAGAATCACGAGATGCTGAATTGGCATACAAAACTGAGTTGAGAAGAGAAATATTTTCTTCGCTGTACAGAGTGATCCAATAAATTACTCTCAGATTTCATCAGCTTTATTTTCTTGATAATAAATATGCCTTTCTCACTCAATCGAATCTTTTGAATGACAAATACGAGTGTCAACTAAATAATAACTACCGTACGATGTAATTTATAAAGAAGATTTCCTCGTTGTGAGAAAAATACTTCAGAGTTGTATTGTTGTTGCTGCTACGTAAGACGAAACAGAAACGTGGAAGGAATATCTCCTTGAACTTTTTAAGTTTATTAAAAAAAACTACAGTCTTAGGAACTCAATTCCAAATATTGTAATACTTCTACGAACTTTCTTAACAATTTCTGTTAGTGTTGCTGCCTGTGAACAGAGTTTTTCTTGATTAAAATTGATCAAAAATTACTTAAGATACACACTGAATACCTTACCGTTAAGGTTTCTATAGAACAGCAACTAATAGACGAAATAAATTTCAATAATATCATCGACATTTTTCTAACAGAAAAGCGAGAAAAATAACACTGTATAATGTTGTAATTAAATTGTTCACTTCATGACTGAGATTCCCCCCCCCCCCTCTCCTTCTATACGTCGTTTTGACTTTTGTCGAAGTATGTTGTGTATTGAGGTATTGAGAGGGGCGGCAAACTCAGGGACCACCCTGGGTGGGATCTACTCTAGCTACGCCACTGCTTCACAGTCTCACCTGATCCAGCCCTACCTACACCACTGGTGTCACAGAGGAAAGAATGGGTGGCTCGACAATGGCCGCAGGTTGTTTTTTTCCCCCGAGGTGAATCCGAAGGTATTCCCCGAGGTGGACTCGGGGGTGTTCACTGATGGTGGATTCGGGGTTGTTCCCCGAGGTGGACTCGGGGGTGTTCACTGAGGTGGATTCGGGGTTGTTCCCCGAGGTGGACTCGGGGGGGAGTTTGTGCTTATTTCGGGACTCACTGACTGATCATCAGAACCTATAGGGTGCTTCCAGTCAAAATAGAACCTTAAAATTGGCATAAAGGATGTAAACCATGGGTTTAGTAATGATATCCACTAAAAACATTTATGTAAAAAAGTGTTAAGTTCTCCACACAAAAATCTTTGAATAAATTATTTAACCTTGAAAAGGAGTGAAATTGAAACTAGTGCAAAGTTCAACTTGCAATGTCTTTCCGAATAGATTGTCACCTTTCGTCTAAGTGCGCTGATTTGATTTTAAATCGTTAGTTACTTACTTCTATACACTTTAACCAAAGACATAAAATCAGATTAGCGCACTCAAACTGAGAAGTGCCAAGTTATTTGTAAAAACATTGCAAGATGAACTTGACACTCTTTTATATCTCACTCCTTTTTACAGAAATGTTTTTAGTGAATATATTTTAGTTCAACTTGCTGTTGATAGAAGGCCTTTAATTTGTACTAGTTTTTTATTTTTATTAATGTAATTAGTGGGATCTATTATGTTTTCTTTCTCAGACTCATACACAAGCTTGCAGGGATTATAATAATTATATTCTTCTTCTGATGTATTTCGCAAGACTAAGAAAACAAGGAGCGGTATCGTAGCTAAAATGTGTGAATTGGCATCGCTTTTTAAAAGTATAGAGTACATATCATGCGAGGTGGAGAGCTTAATAAAATCGTATTAACGTTGACACTGTCGGAACTAGCCATAATTACTTTAAAAATACCCCAGTGGTGGGTCAATAATTAGGGTCAAGTAATATATCTGTGATAATGTCGAAGTCTCTAACCGTCCCATAGTCCCCCCCAAAACCACCTTGTATTCGTTTTGACGCATCGCCAACAAAGGTGTTAAAGTTTAAGGCTAAAACTTGTTTAAGCTTAACTGGCAAAGGAAACTGGAAAACAAAATTAAATAAATAAAATCCCGAAGCAAAGCTCTTGCGTGTAGTCACTACCGTGTCAAGAAAGTTTGGTGCTATAAGTTGTTTCAATTACTGCACGGTTTTATTAGAACTCGCCATTTTAACATCGCACCGTATGAATAATAACATGTTGATGGGAGGATATAATTAAACCAATCAATCCTTTGATTGTCCATTTCACTTAGATGATAAGTTCAAGAACAGTATTCAAAAAACATAAATCGTGAGAGATCAAACTTTAGAAACTTGTTGTTTGTTGGAATTAGTAAAGAGAATACTTCATTCCAATAGTAAAAGTGTTAGTTACATCTTTCGTGCAAAGGTTCGCAAGAAGAACCCAAGGTGTCTGAATAATTTAAACCATTTGTCAAAAGCCATGATAGTTCCACTACTACTTTACAATATTTGATTTCAATCTTCCGCAATACTCACACGCATTGCTCATTTTCTGTAGACTTAAAATTGAGTTAACTTGCATGTATCGGTCTATTAATCAATGTCTTGGTGTTTTTATCGGCTCAATATTGAACTGTTCGGTGCTAATCGTCTTCTATCGGAATCGATCGTTGTGGCAACCGCTCAACTTATATAATGTAACTACAGTTTTTGCCGACCAGATTATGATTTTATTATATTTTCCTTTGTAAACAATAAAGTGGTATAATCAGAATGTTTGGGTGTTCGATAAAGAATTATGTAAGCTTTTTCCATGGCATTTTCTTTTTGTGTTACACAGTCGCAGCTTATACGACAGCTTCAATCAGTATTGAAAGGTTTATAATAATAGTGAATTGTTTCCAAAGTCGAGGTAGATCTTGTGCATCAAGCACAAAGCAACGAGTGATTATTGTCAATATTTGTGTGTGGCTATTTGGTGTTTTGTGGTGTATTTCCGCGCTCGTGACGGGATTCGTCGACAGTATTGACGGAACCTGCAAAAATCTTGCTGATACAAAACACGGTATATAAGAGTATAGTTACTTTAATAACATTTTTCTATTAATATTATTATTTTTCATACCATTTACAACAATGGCATTGTTTTATATAATCACATTCTTCAACCTTCGTAAAACCGGTCAACTTGTCAACAGTCAACCGCGGTAAAGTCAAAGACGATCAGGTTATGATCACTGACCGTGACGTTGTCCACAACCCTCCAACCTTCCACCATGTCCATGGACTCAGCGTTACATAAAGTGACGTCAATGTTGGAAGAAGCCCCAGCTCTCCCCTGATATGTAGGAGGATTATTCGGCTGGTTTGCTATCTCGAGCCCATGACCATAGATGAACTCCTCCAAAGCACGGCCCCTTCAATCTCTCCCAATCACCCTATGACTATGCCACTTGGGAGACTTAGCATTAGCATCAGCGGTAATTATGAGTGGCACACCTGCGTATGTCCTATATATATTATCTCCAGCTGGTCAAGATATGGCTCAATTGGATGCCTAAATTGAAAATATAGGTTTGCCACTATACACCTGCCTAAGCTATTTCCCAGTTATACGCATGTTACCCACTGGTTACAGAGCTGTTCAATCTTAGTTACGGCAATTTCCTTGTTAAATACCATTATTGCGCTCATGGGAGCTTCACAACTAGTCCCCTAATTACTGAAAGCTGGGAAAATTTCTAGATACTAAACACCTCTAGAAGCTATCTGAAGTTTTTTTTGGCACCATAACCTCCTAACTGCCGAAGGCTAGAAAACATTCTAAATATTAAACACCTCTATAAGCTCTCTGAAGTGCTTTTTATGCCCCCTAATTTCTGCTTGTATCTTAATTTTGATATAGTTTGACCATAAATAAAGCCATTTTGTTCATAAAATTTCGGGGGCGGTTTAAGCCCCCCCCCTCCCTCTTGGCGACAGCCTTGTTTATTTGTTCATACTGGATTTTTAAAGCTACAAGGCTTTTGCAGTGCAACTTGGATTATTATTTATTTCAGTTTACCTGCATCTGAGCTAAATATCTACTTGAGCTTAAATATACTTATTTAGATTTGCAGATATTGTTCAAATCGTGTATTTTATATTTAAGAAAAATAACTGACTTTATTACAGCAGTTTCCAACATTTTGTAGTTTATGACCACAACTTTTCTCTCTGCGGCCATTGCAACCCTTTGATAAATTAAAAGCGTTCAAATCCTAGTTTTTAAGTTTTTTAACTGTGTATTACTACCAGCCCGGAAAAAATTCTTACTTCACCTTCAACAACAAACCAAACAATAAGAGCGTGACATTAAACCCGCATGTCCACTAATGCTTGTTTTAATTATTATAATAATGCTTATATGCGACTAATATGTAGTAAAAGAGAATCAACAAGCCCGGGGTTGGGGGATGATTTTATATTATGCTATCAGCATTACAAGGCTGCCACAGCAAACAAGTCAACAAGAAGCTAACCAGGATGGAGTAACCAAAAGGAACCTAAGCAGTAACTTGGTTGTTTTTAGCACTTTAACAACTTACATTTCTATTAGAATTACGCATCTTCTTATAATCATTAAAATCCTTGAAAAAGTAAATATAAAGCTAAAACCTCTATATTATGTCCCCATACAAAACACGCTGCGACCCCCAGGTTGGAAACCGCTACTTTATTATAACACAGTTGGAAGCAATATTTAACTAGTAAGCTCCCGGAGATATAGAACTTGCTCGTCACTTTATCAACAAATTAGCAATTTGGCCATGTGTGTTTAAAAACATTTTAACTTTAAAATAAAGCGATAAAAAAAATCGAGATTTCTAAAGTATTTTGATACCTGTCTAACAATGTCCTGCTTCATAACCTCGTGGAAGTTGCCCTAAAATATTAATACTGGTACGTCAATAAAATATTCAAAACATATTGTAATTTAGTGCGTGAGGGTGAAGGGCTTACCCTGACATTTTATTAAATAACTTATGGCAAATTAGAAATCATCACTCTAAACAATATGGTTATACGAAATTTCATACAAATCTAACAATAAATAACGAATTTGAAAATGTTAAAGGGTGAAAAAAAACTGAATTTTTTGTTCAATGTAATCTACTTAATCAAATGAACAATTACAAGAGTTGTAACAATGTAACACAGCCCTATTACTCCTCTTCCTTCATTGTTGCTTTGAACCTATTTAAATTGCTTTCATGAAAGCCTATTTTAATAAACAATGAAATAGGATACATCAGTTAAATTCAAATTAGTATGAATACTTGCTAGAAAAATTAGTGTGTATTTCAGAAGTCAAACACTAAGACTAACCTCAATGTCCTCATTTCATCAGTCAGAGCTTTCGATAAGAAAACAATAAAATGTTGCGTAACATTCACTGCATTTATGCCTTCAAAATTTAATAAAGTCCTAATTAAAGCATTGGCTGTACAACATATGATAATTTGGATCATAAAACTGTGACAGTCTAGCAGCCACGAAAGTCACAGCTAAAAACACTAAACAATAAACAAAACATTGGTTGCCACTTCAAGCATTACTTGCTGAGTGAAATTTTGCAACTGAGCAGCTCAAGGCCGTTGCCGGGGAGTGGGGTTGGAGTTCAACCCCCCTCGCCCCAGTCCCCCAAAATTTTATGAACTAAGTATATTTATGGTTCAAACAATATAAAAATTAAGATACAAGTACAAATTATGGAGCTGTGTAACCATAAAAAGCACTTCAGATAGCTTCAAGAGGTCTTACAATATTTAAAAAATTTCCTAGCCTTCGGCAGTTAGGGGGCTATGTTTCCATAAAACACACTTCAGATAGCTTCTAGAATTGTTTATCATTTATAATTTTTTCTAGCTTCCGGCAATTGGGGGATGTGCCCACCAAACTCCCCCTGAAATTATTGGCTGGCTACGGTCTTGGGGCAGCTGATGTTCCCTTATGATTCGTTTCCATACAGCACTCGGCATACACTCACCGGGCGTTGTCTCTGTCTACTGACAACGGCGCTACTAGACTACTTTATTGACTTAGGGCCAGTTTCATAGTCAGACTTAGCATGCCTAAAGTGCGAGTCGATACTAAATACAGGACGACACCTACCTAGACCAAAATGGAATGGGCCAGTTTCGCATATGAAACTGGCCCATTCCATTCAATTTCAGGTAGGTGACGTCTTGTATTTAGTATAGCACCGCACTTGAGGCGTACTAAATCTGACTATGAAACTGGCCCTAAGATTTCTTCACTTTACTAAACAAGGAATCTTCTTTAAATGTTTGACGATTTTTGAAGTTGGGCTTTTTTGTAGGGTAGGGATCAACAGTTTGGAAATTTTAAATTTGTCTGTACAAGTCTGTGGTTAAGGACTTTCATAATAGAAAGTAATGGGGCACAGAATAAGTCTAGAATTTCCCAACTCCAGATCTCAAATCTCACAAAATTCTCAACTTTCAAGCTTCTAACCAACATTTGGGGCTCACACCCAACACTCCCCGGCGCGACGCCCCTGAATTAATTATGGTAAAAATGGTAATGTTATGATGGCTAAATAAACTGCCATGGAAATGTTGTGTTCCCAGCTGTTAGAGCAATAACTGTTCCTTGCTTGGTGTGTACATGCTTTATAATTTCCTTCTTGGTGAAGAATTAAAACCAAAATATATTAAAATATTACCAAATACAAATGGTAAACGTCATCGGAATCTGTGGTGTGCCTAAAACATTAAGGAGAATATGACATTATTTTAAGGTGGGGCTGAATTCCAAATATTCTCCTCTTCGCGAATTACTTGTGGAACGGGATGTCAAATGACGAGCACACATGTACCCACACACATGCACCTATTTGTCTAATCTCAAGAGCCAAGAAGTTGGCGGTCGGGAAAGGTGAATCGCTTATACCCGACTGGTGGTTCGGTAGTAATCAAGGTCAAACCAAGGTCTCTGAAGCATGCATAAATGTATGTAACCATACGGGCGCCTGAAACAACTTTTATCCATGACAACACAGCTAAAGTACATCCACCACCCGAGTTTACTTAGATGACAGCTCAAAAAGTTACTGGAAATAGTCCCTAATGTATCCCTACGCCAAGAGATGACTTCGGTCACTTTGGATAGCTGTAATGAAAACATATGGTATTGTATGAATGTTATAGTTAACCACATTAATTATTTATGTTTATTTGAGGTCGGGCACAAAGCTTATCTATCATTTTAATCCACTTAAAAAAATAATTATTCACAGTACTTTCACAAAAGGTCCAACGAATATAGCTTCAAAATGGCGACCGATGAATTTAAACCATGTGCTTGATCATGACGCAAACACGTTCTTTACAATGGTGCACCTATGCAGTGGATAAAAATATTTTATTCAGTTAAATATTTTGAAATGCAATAAAGTAATCATAAAATTATTTACTATATATAAAAAATTACAAGTATTTTCTCTTTTCTAAGTAAATACGATGCCTGTATTAAAAGGTATTAAGGGCAATCTTTAAAGCATTTCTTTATGGATGGTACTTTTCGGAGCTGTAGATTGCTGTAGAAAACAGTTTGGCCAGATATACTCGGTTCACGCAGACTTTGGAAGCAACGAGGCAGAAACTAATGTGGCACCTGTTCTGTTTGCACTACTGCCAGACAAAAAGAAGGATAAATACGTGCGTTTGTTTCGTTTGATACTTAACTCTATTCCCGAATGAGACCCACATACATTTAATATGGACTTTGAATCAGTGGCCATATAAGTTCTGAAACAGGCATTTCTTTTTTTTAAAAGTCAACTATGGCTACTTTCACCTGAAAAAATTGAGAAAGGTGCAAGAATTAGGTATGACTAAAGAATACACGGAAGACGATGAAATAAGGCTCAATGTTAGAATGTGTGTAGTGCTAGCGTTACTCAAACCTGAATACATTGGTGAAGGATGGTTACTGATTCATAGCGAGGCTCCTCAAAACGAGAAGCTGCTATCATTCTTTGACTATTTTGTAGAGCAATGGCTAGAAAATCTGCAAATACCTGTCGAAGTCTGGAGCTGCTACCAAAGACGCCACAGGACAAACAACGTGGTTGAAGGCTGCAACCATAAAATAAACAGATGTCTTGAGAGCCCTAGAACAAGCTTGAAAAATGTCTTACCATCCCTTAAGTCCGAAGCAGAAAATTGTAATCAAAGGTATCTCCGCATGGAGATGAACCTGGAGGGGAAGAAGAGGAGGAAATGTTATGTAAAACTAGATGAAAGGATTGACAGAGCTCTCAAGAAGTACGAGGAAACGATAGATATGAAGATATTCTTGAAGGCCATGGCGTACATACAGAAACTGGAGTACCAAGCTGAGATTGATAAAGCATTTTAAAGAAAAATAAATCTCATATTATTCTAGTTATAATGACAAAGAAAAAACTTCTGAATTTATAAATAGCACAAAAATTAGAAATTAAAAATTAAAAAAACTAATTTATAGTATAGCCTAATATTGAAAAGGAAAAAAAATTATAATTTTAAATAGGCCGAAGCAAACCTGGCCGTATATAAAATGCCTTATTACATTGCCAGTCCTAAGCCTGGAGAAAGTGTGAAGGGAGTCAAGAACATAACAAGCCCCCCACCTCCTGAAAAATTCAGTCCGCGATTGTCAGTGACCGCAGGTTGCAGATTTATGTTTTTGATTATTTGTATCTCTTGACCGGAATTGTCGCGACACCATCTCGATAACCGAGTTTATAAAGCTGAAAAAGCTGTTTCTAACCTCGACAAAAATATTAGGCAGATGGGGACTTATAGTGAAAAGAAAGCTGGGAGACCTTTATAAAGCAGAGTAAGATCCAGACAAGCCTTCTTAGATTGCTGGACAATATTAGAATGTGACTAAAATTACACAAGTATGTATTAATATCTTTGACACACTTTTGCCGTAAACTACATTTTATAAGTTTTGAAGACAAGTATTTTCTTTACCATTGAAGATAGCCTTACAAAATTATTATGACAACTTTATGGTATTAAAAATTAGTTCCTCACTCAGGGATTTTGAGATATTTTTATTGTAGACTTAACAGGAAATTATTTTGTATATTTTTGTGTGTAAAAAATCATGCTTTGGTAATAAATAATAAAATTGTTCATTTTATTCGGATTAAAAAAACTGTGTGCGGGGCTAAATAAAGAAGTGTTCTTTAAAATAAAATAAAATAATTAAATTAAAGCTATATCACTAATAGATCCTGAGTTAACATTGAGTTTAAATGGCGTTCGGACTATGTATGCACTAGGCTATATTATTCATCATAAATAACATTCAAAAACGAAAAATAAGTACTTTTAGCTATGTTTAAAATATTGTTTCGGATTGGATAGAAAGAAATGATTACAATTAGTAGAAAAGTGTGAGAAAACTTAAATTCACGTTATTTTAAATGTAAATTATAGCATGTAGTTATTAATAAACTAATCATTTGTAACAAAACAGTGATCTTTTACAAGATGTTGGCAACCCAAAACCTAAACATCTGATTTTTCACCTGTCTTTCAGGTAAAAAGCTATGTTGCACAGACTCTAGTAAGTCAAATCACTTACTTCAGATGCGACTCCAACGAAAGTATTAAAGGTCAAGCCTGAAACCGGTTTAGAGGAAAAGGAAACCAGGAAAACAAAAGTGAAAAATAAAATCCCGAAGAAATGCTAACTCGTTTCTGTATACTGTCTCTACCTTGTCAAGAAAGGTTTGTGTTATTAGCTGTTTCAGTTGCTGCGAGTTTTTATTAGAAATCGCCATTTTAACATCAATGAATAACATGTCGGTGGTAGGATTGAATCAAAACAACGAATCATTTGATTGTCCATTTTCCTTAGATGATCAGTTCATGGACTGTCTCCAAACGACAGATGTCAAGAGAGATCCAACGTTTCAATCTTGTTGTATGTGGGAATTAGTAAATAGAATGGTTTATCCAGAGAACAAATCATATTACGGTATCGGTAACTTATGGTGCAATGGTTCTCAGGAAGAGCCCATAGTGTCTAAATATCTTAAAACTTTTGTTGAAAAAAGTGTTAACTCCAGTACCACCTTCCAATATGTATACCCAATTCTCGGCGAGACTTACGCACCTTGCTTTGATGCCGTCACAAAAATGTTGGGTCCGATTGCGGCTATAGGCGTGATCATCAATATATTTGTGTTTTTTATCGGTTCAATAATTAACTGTTCGGTTTTAATCGTCTTCTTTCGGAACCGGTCGTTGTGGCAACCGCTCAACTTATACATTGTGAGCACATTGCTGGCCGATCAGATCATGATTTTCGTTGTTTTTCCTTTGCAAGTGATAAACTGGTATAATTCTTATGTTTGGTTGTTCGGAGAATCACTTTGTAAGCTTTTCCATGGCATTTTCTTTTTGTGTTACACAGTCGCAGCTTATACGACAGCTTCAATCAGTATCGAAAGGTTTATAATAATAGTGAATTGTTTCCAAAGTCGAGGTAGATCTTGTGCATCAAGCACAAAGCAACGAGTGATTATTGTCAATATTTGTGTGTGGCTGTTTGGTGTTTTGTGGTGTATTTCCGCGCTCGTGACGGGATTCGTCGATACAAACAGCGGCAATTGTCAATATTTCACTGATGCAAAACACGGTAAAGTGTATCGATACTATAATCACATTTTTCAAGCTTTGTTTTTATTTGTCTTGCCATTTACAACAATTGCATTGTTTTATATCATCACATTCTTCAACCTACGTAAAACGAGTCAACTTGTGTCACCACAGTCAAGAAGCAACGCAAACGAAGTGAAGGCTCGAGAAAAAATGAACAATTTATTTATTGTGATAATCATCACATTTTTTATTTGTCATCTACCAAGAAACATAATGTTATTGTATGATATATTGGTACTCAGGTTTGCACCACGGGAGTCAGCTAGGTACACTGCTTTTTATAAGTTAAGTCTTTATCCATTCAACATCAACTTTTGCTTGAACTCTATCATATTATTGGCGATGAGCGCCAAAATACGTATTGGCTTCCACCAGTTATATCGCTGTATAGCTATTACAAATAATCATGAGTCGACTGTCTCCAATAGCATAGAGATAGAGAGTTTACCAAAACATAACAGTTCCATTGAAACTATAAGCGACTCTATAAATCAAGATTCAGTTGAAAGTATAGACTTGACTACGTATCCCACGGTAAATTTAAAAGAAAACATTCCTGATACAAAAATTTAATATAAAAGTGTGTCTAGTACTCTAATTATATATATAAAAAAAGTTTTGAATGCTCCTTTAGTTTTTGAAACAGAAAATTCTTCCATTCATAACAACCCAATGGAAATTCCACTATTATAATTAGTTTAAAATATTCATTTTAAACCTGTTTGAGAGTTACTTTTTTTTTACTATACGTTTGCAACCTCATGTAGGTACATATATACCGGCTACAAACTCGGAAGAACCTGATAACATTTATATTGTTAATTACATATAATTATTTGTGATCCAGGCTATATAAGGTAAATATTCAAAAATAACATTCTCATGTTTCAACTATATAATAATGTAGTCTTTATTTGGGTGAGGTTAAGGCCAGCGCCTTTTCTTACACTCAACCCAAAATATATATAAATCTATCAAAATTTTGAATAAGAAATATATGTTTATGTCCTTTGCCAACATTTTCGGTAAAATCATTTTTAACAGATTCAAATCAACCCATTTATAGTATTTAATTTGAATGTATGATTTTTGTCTCTTATAATTCAGCAATTTTTTTTAAAGCACCGCGTCTTACTACCCGTTTGGGTTGTACGCCTATGTACTAATTACACTAATGTGTTAGGAAGAGTTAATTTAGAAGAAGTGCACCCGAATTTGCGTGAAGGTAGAGTGGAAAACCAATTGGGAAAAAGTACACCCGACTGGGATCAAACCCTGATATCGCCGTCTTCAGTAGTCTAATTGCGAGAGGAGCGCGTTTGACCATGCGGCCACATAAGCGGGTTCACCAAATTTAATAATTCCAAATAATTCGCGTTTTTTAATCTTATTTCTTTAACAATTGTTTAAAAGTGAATATTAAACTTAACATAAGTCAAACTAAATAAATTTAAACTAACCCAACCTTACTGAGCTCAAACTAATCTTAACGACTCTATTTTGAAGTTGATTACTTTGGTGGCCACATGGTTTAAGGGGTTAAGGCACCCTTCTCACAATAAACTGAACTGTCTATGACTAGGAGATCGGGCTTCGAATCCTGATTGGGTGTACTGAGGTCTGAGGCACGACCGTCTTTAGTTACAGGCCGGAATGTTGAAGTTTGTCAACACTGCGTGAAGGCCGGTCAACACAGCCACATGCAGCATTGCTTATTTAGTTCAGTTTGTTTTACTGTGCGGGATGTTTGTTTCTCGTGTAATTTACTTGATTTGAAATGTTGTGTGGTTTATACTACTATTAATGTTTTGGGTCATATAGCAAAACATACAATAGATGAAATTTGTATGGATGTGATGAGTGATATTCAACTAACAAATAGCCGAAGCTGTTATTAATTTAGAGAGGAATTCACCATCTAGATATCATATTCTGAAAATTGAAAAATGACACGGGAATCGAACCCGGGACCTTTGGCTTAGTACGCCAATGCTCTACCACTGAGCTATCCAGGATTCGTCACGTGCCCAGGGTCATTCTTCACTCATATTTTAAGGCAGAGTCTATGATGGACGTGCGGAAATCGTCAGCTTTATTCACGAGCCATCAGATAACGCAGCCATCTTCGACTCGGTAGTTGGCTTATTGCTGCCACTCGTACAATTATTATTATTATTAAATTATTAAAGCTGACGATTTCCGTACGTCAATCATAGACTCTGCCTTAAAATATGAGTGAAGAATGACCCTGAGGACGGGACGATTCCTGGATAACTCAGTGGTAGAGCGTTGACGTACTAAGCCCAAAGGTCCGTAGTTCGATTCCCGTGTCCAGGTGTCGTTTTTCAATTTTCAGAATAGTCAACTAACAGCTGATATGATTCCAGAGTCCTCGGTTTTGTACATTTGGAGTTATGCTTACTAAATTTGTTTGTTCGTTTGGAATGCAGTTGTTGCTTTGATTTTTATTCGTGCATGATATAGATGTTAACTATTTCAATCCAGAGGAGGATTAACAAGTCCATCAACAACAGTTTTGAGAATTTAAGTTAAATGACATATGAGTATAATAATGAAGATTTTAATAGCAGAAAAGTTCGAAAATAAGCTTCGCTATGTCGCTTGACATCCAGAGACAAATAATATTAACTAGAATTACCTTTAATTTATATTATTATTTCAGCACCACGTCTTACTACCCGTTCGGGTTGAACGGTTGTACAGTAGGTACACCCGACTGGGATTCGAAGCACGAACTCCCCATCTTTAGCAGTCCACTCTATTGCGAGAGTGAATACTTAGACCAAAGGTCGCCAAAATCATTGATTAAGGGGGATACTTGCAATTTGGCAAACTGTTTCGCGAGCTACCCAGATTAAAAATTTGCAGTATCGCGTATTGGCTACTTTTGTAACAAGTACAGAGGGTTTTCCACATCTCTGTTCGATTGCGGTTAGACTATGTGGCTTGGACTCACAAGTGTAATGGAAATAATGTAAAAATATTAGTACATTTTGCGCCAAAATGTGTAAAAAATGACTTTTCCGTGCTAGAAAACACAAGGTAAATTTACCTTTCCAAACAAAATAATATTCAAATCGTCGACCTCAGTGATCTTGAGGTAAATTCCTCGCCTCAGGACCTGATGTTCGTGGGTTCAAACACAGCACATAGCACAACTTCCTTCGAAGGGAAGTAAAGCCGTCCTTCGGTCCAATGTCGATTGTGGCATGTAAAAGAACCCTGGAAGGTATGTGAAAACACCTTTCCCGGCAAAATTGGTAGGTTATTTCGCTTTCGGTAATAGTAGTTCTCGTGTGCTGAAGACGGGATGTTGAAGTTCCAATCAAGAGGGGAAAAGGGACACAGTGCTGCAAATTATTACAAGTTTGAACTATAAAAGATTTACACAAGGGTCTCGATTTTAACTTGGAGAGGTTGTGAGAAGGACATTCATATCTTTCATTAAATATAAAAATATGTCTTTGCGTGATTGAATTTTCAACTACAGAATGTCTATGGTGAGAAGTTTCAATTTTTTTTATATTACTACAATTTAATCAGTCACATGGTGCCTAAATATATAACTATAAGCAGTGGGGCTATTTTGTTTTAGACATCATTGAAATCTAATTTGGTTAATGTTAAATATTTAACTTACAGTGCCATAATTTTAGACATGGTTGAATTTAAATATTCTTTCTTGAAATATTTCAAAGTTATTTTGTATCTAATGTTTTGATGTTAATTAAAAATTGTGGTTTAGTGATTATTAATTTGTTAATAAAACCAATTTTATATATATTAACATAAAGTTTACGAACACAAAAATTTAACTTTATTTCAAGTTTTAAGTAAATTATGTTACCATAGATATGTAAATTAAAGGAGCTCAAAAAGCAGGTTTTGGTAAGGTTAAAATTCAGAGTACATAAATAACCAAACAAATAACATTAAATAGTTTTTAATATTTTATTTATTGTATGATAACCTTTAAACTTGTTCCATTACAATATAATATAAAATTTAGGTATAAGTGCATTTCTTATGTGTTTTACCCCAAGCATCATCAGCCAGCTTATTATTGTATCATCCAAAATGGCTACGTCAACCAGAAAAGCAAAGAGAAGTGGTTTCATAATAATGTATAAATACCCAGTAGTCTTGAGATAAAAGTTTTCGTGCATTTAAGCTAAAAATTTATTTTTTAAAAAACTTAACTACATTGTTTTATAATTAAGAGCAACATTTTATTAAAAATTGTAACCGAATTTGCGTGGAGGGAGAATGTAAAACCATTTTGGAAAACCTCTCAGTACATCCGACTGAGATTAGAATCTAGATTTCACCGTAATCGGCAGTCAGGCTTCATTGCTAAAGTGACGCCTTAGAGTCTTAGACAATTCTGACACCGAAATAGTTAGCAATTTTTTAAAGAATTTGAATACCTGGACGTGATGTAAGATCAAAATAGAATTTCTCATTTTAGCGAATTAAATTTTATTCAGCGAGTTTCAAAGTTATAACGTTGAAACGAAAAAGATAAGATCGTAAATAATTCTAAAAATAGTCATAAAATATTATAAAATGTTAATTAGTTTTATATTGAAGTAGTTTTTTCGTAAACGTATTTTTTACAAGACAATCCTCTACAACTCAAGCTATTTGGCTTATTCACGAAAATGTTCTGTAGGAGTCTTCCTGCCAGGATGTAGATTAATAAGTCCTTGTTAGCAAATGTCTATCAAGAATAGGAAACAAGAAAAAAGTAAATTAAAAAGCAAGTCAATGTTTTAAAGACTCATATATAATAGTTACTCTGCAAACTCGTCAGAGGAAGAGGGGAAGTGTTATCAGTAGGTAAACAAGCTGCTTCTCAGGGTGAGATGCTCATTTCCTTCCCTCTCTTTCTATTCCGTAAATTGGTTTCAAAATGTGATAATGCTTATATTTCTTAGTTGCGTCAAGTTAAGATAGAACCTGCTTCTCAAAATAGCTTCGAAATCTCCAGGCAGGCAACGCCGTTAAGGATGATCGAATTATCAGTTTTTAAAGCAAAACTTTTTGTTGGTCTAAAAATATCAAATATTGCTCCATTACAAACCCAGAGATTAATTTTCTTCACACGGTGAAATCAGCAGTTGTCGTGACCTTTTGCCGCCTTGGCAATGAACGAAAATTCCACCCTCTCCTCTCAAAACAAAAAACAACACCTACTTTTTAATGTGTTTAGAAAAGAAAAAATATTACTGCTATCAAAAAATAATTACATAAAAATAAAAATTACATCAAAGAGTAAGAACATATAAATTGTTTGTATCTATTGTTCGCCCAAGTTGTTCTTGACTGTACAGATCATACACTACTTGTGCAGGTTACTTGTGTCACCAGCTCCTCACATCAAATCTTTCTTTTCTTTCGATTAGTTCCGAAAACAAACGGAAAAGAAGAAATCAAGCGGATTTTAAGTTATTTTTATATTTATTTTTCAACAACAAACTTTTTGCAAATAAAAACTTACAGTAAGAAATTGTACAGATCTAAACTCTTTACAATACAAAATCTAATTTTAAAGTTATAAATTCTCAATGGGTGGTAAATAAATTAAAAACAAGAATTATATCATATCATTTTTGCCGCCCCTCGGAATTTGCCACCCTAGGCATAGCGGCATTAGATGAGAAACTTTTTAAATGAAGAGAAAAGTCGTCATTAAATTCCAGAACACTCTTGACAGATATTCAACAAATGTTGATATTACCGTGGGAAGAAAATTAAACTTGTATATTTCTCCTGGAGTAATATTGGATTCATTTAGACCAAAAAATTGTTTTACTATAAATGTGTTTTCTCAAGCGTCCCCTACATCCCCATCTTTAAGAGTGAATAATACTGGTGATGCGACCTTGGATAAGACAAACGATTGAAACAAGATGTGTTGGTTGAAAATACAAATAAAAGGTTGGACGGATATACCTTAAGACCACGCTAACAAAATGTACAAAAGTAAATATAATTCTATAACTCACCGCTAGAAAACATTGTTAGGATGGTGTGACTGAAGGGTGAAATGGAGTCACAATCTTCCACTGATCCTTTCATCCAAGGTCACGTGATGGTAGGGAGGGGAGAGTATAAGAGAGGATAGGAGAAAATAGGAAAGATGAGAGGAGAAAAGAGAAGAGGAGAAAGAGGATAAAAGAGGAGAAGAGAGGAGATAAGAAAGGAGGAAAGAGGAGATGAGAAATGAGGAGAAGAAAGGAAAAGAGAGAAAAAATAGGATAAAAGAGGAGAACAGAAGAGAAGATAGGAGAAAAGGAGAAAAGAGTAGAAGAGAGGAGCGGATAAAAGAGGTGAAGAGAATAGAGGAGAGATAAGAGGAGAAAAGAGATAGGAGAAACTTAGTGACAGATAAACATTTAATATATTATATAACGTGAAGTAATTCCTTTAGAGTTTTAACAATAATTCCCAAAGCTATACCAAACCGGTTTTCAACATTTTTGTATTTAGGTAAATAAAAGCTTATACAGCAAGGTTGTAACTGAACATTTCGGATTTCAAAAAGAAAAATTATATGTTTATTAAGGAGAAGTCAAAAATTATTTAATTTTGTTTACATGAAAATTTATTTTTAGAGCAACTTCTCAAGTGAAATCAAATTTAGATGTAACAAATTTTCCTAATATATTATAGATGTATTTTTTAATTGATATATCGCAAGATATCTATTGAAAGTTACGATATTTCTATAAATTTATATCGATATATCACTTGTTTACTAGGGTTTATAGATTAAATAGCCATTGTTCCGGGTGAACTGGAATGGCGATAAGATGGCTGTTTTTCTGTAATGCTATTCTTCGTTGCTTTTAACATGTTAATGCTTTATTTTGCGGTTGAAAATAAATAATAATATAAAATAAAATCAATTGTCTATGTAGGCCTATCATGTTATGTATTGTTATGTTAATTCAGTAACAAATTCAGAATTTAAATTTGGAGTATAGGGGTCATTAAATAAAATATGGGCTATGAGGTGAGCCTCTGGAGGCTAGGAGGGCCTTCTTCCTGAAACACCTTAGCATTGAATGCCTTCATAAGCTGAGGCCAAACCTGTCGCAGCTGGATATGATAGGATCATTACAAAGTTAGTTGAAACTTGAAGGACTTTTATATTGTGATCGGGAGTGGAGCTGTAAATAATATTTTGTTACGTTTTTTTTTTATTGTAGCTATGGTGTAAAAACGGAACACTATACCGGTGAACCCGTAAAGTATCATGGGGAATAGAATCTAGAAATATATATTAATTTAACGATTACAATAAACCAGCATGCACTGATGCATTATGTTCCCCTCACTTAGGGTCACGCCCAGTAAAGCAGTAAGAATCTCATTTAATCAGTTGCCAGTGACGGGAGCTTTGGGATGAATCCATGTACACTAAGGACGGCTTTTCCATAATGGCCTTCCGTCTTCGCCAAGAAAGAGCTAATACATTTTCGAAAGGACTTAGTTTTATTATCATTACCCCATTAAATTAATCTCTAAATACCTAGTAGGTTTAACGAAATACACTATTTTTTTGTTAATATTTATGAATACCAAGCCATTAAATAAATAAAGAAATACACATATATACAGAACATTTCAATAGTAATAAAGATCAGACGAATTAAAAGATTAAATTAACAAAATTTGCTAAAATTATTGATCAGTCTTGGTATTGAGATTATTTTTAAATGTGATAAATAATATCAAATTAGTCAGGTAAGGTGGTCTTGTGTAGAAGTATTTAACGTATATAATATTTATTTGTTTATTAAACAATAATAAAATAACTTATAACTTTTTGCCTATATTTGTCACAAACTGGAGAAGTAAACATTGATAATTTGTTTCCAGTGTTAGAACGTGTGTTTTTCGTAGCCTTTAAAATAAAACTTCTCTCTGCCTTTACTAATTGTTTTGTTCTCCAAACTTTAATTCATCATTTACCAGACACATTACCTACAGAATAGATGGTAGTAATTTTTTCTCTAGCAATTATTGGTATTGGTGCTGTTTGGTATGTCGGCTCAGTGATCCTAGTCGTGATTGGTGGCGGGGGGAGGACAGGAGGGCATTAATGGGTGACATTGTGAGCACTTCTTCCTCGCCACTCTCCTTTTGGGACAGGTCTACTATCTTTTAACATTAATTATGGGTTATTTACAACGTTGCCAGTTCCTCTAAGAAAAACCTCTACTTGGGAACCTAAATCTAATAATTAATGGTTTCGTGACGCGAAAACACGAGTCCAAAATTGAAAGTACGTTTGTCAGCGCTCCTCTGCGGTGAATGACATAACTACAGTTTTCATGGGCTGAGTTTTGACCTATACTTCGTTCTCTCTAGTGTTATTCCTTTTTCTATGGTTTTGCTATCACATCTTAAGTAAAAATTTCAGCTATTCTTCAGTTCAGTATTCATATGGTTTGAGGGAAGATATTTTTCTGTGCACGTTTAAATATTTTGGCAGTTCCCAGCTCTGAAGGTAAGTTACACATTCCAGCTACTATTTTTTTTTCGACAACTAAGCATTATCTTTTATATTAATATGAACTTTCATTACAAATAAATTATGAGCTTTCAATAGAATTTGAATACCCTCCTTCTACAAAAAATAATATAAGAACTTAACGCAGCAGTTTAGTTTTATTTTAAGTAGAATGACTTACAAAGTAATTTTTATGAATATTAGTTTAAAAAATTTCCACATTTTTTAAAAATTTAGAAGTAGAGCAGTCATAAATTTAAAAAATCCAAACTGCCAAAAACGGCTTGTTCCCATGGACCAATTTTCTTGTTTATGTTCAATGGTTTGAATACACTTTCATGTACGGTAGATATCTATATATTGTTCTGCTTTTTATTTTAATTGCCTGCTTCTGAAATTATAATATTCTTTAATTCAAGTATTTTTTAATTTTTTCACTAATTAATATGTTTGATTAGGTGGTGGATCCATTTGGGGTAAATGCATTTGATGTTGACATCGTATTAGAAGAATGTCTCATTGAGCTGCAAAGTGATACAACAGCCCAAGCTAAATTCAAAAACAACAAACAACATTTCTGGATTAGCAGTGAAATTTCAAATAACTTTCCACAGCTTTGGGATAAGGGGGCGTTCAAGTATTACGTAAGCACCTCAAGGGGGAAGGGTGTTCGAGCTTTGCTTATTTTTGTTGACAAGGGAAGTAGGGGGGTCAGAACAATGCTTACGTAAGACAGAGAAAGATGGGTAAAATTGAGAGAGGGTGCATCGTAAGTCGCTTGGACTTCGGGCAGCAATGAAGATGCTGAGTGGCTAAACGAGGAAGAAGTGGAGAAGCCTATAAAAGTAAACCAAAGCTTGAGTGACCTAGCCCCCCCAAATAGAAATATAATAATTGAAAGTGTTGAGACGTGAATCCAAGGACCTTGATAATAGGATTAAATTGAGTTTAGGGTGTTTTTTTTTATAAATATAATATTCATGTATTCACTAATAAAACTTTTTATCATTTCAATTAAAATTAAATTGACATTTTAAACTTTTATAATGTTTCAATTGTACTTGTTCAATAAATTTAAATTCATTGTATACCAGTGTCAATTATTTCGGAATATTAATTTACACCTTTATGTTAATAATTACCAGCAATTTATAAATTGCATGAATTTTTAATTTTTTTAAAAATAATCGCGTCTTGCTACCTGTTCAGGCTACAAGCAAAATTGCATAAAAAAAGTTATTCCTGTGAACAAATGTAAAAAAGCTGACAAATATTACGTAAGCAAGAGGGGTGGAGGAGTCAGGCATTTGCTTATTTTTGCTTGCAAAAAAGGGTAGAGGTTAAAAATGGCCAAAAATGTGCTTACGTAATAACTTGAACGCCTCCTAAGACGAAATTGATTTTTTAAATCGGCTTTCCCACTTCAAATCTGGTTGAATGTGGATTTATTATAGTTTCTGATCTGTTATCAAAAGATCGTAACCGTCTTAATATTGTGAAGAGAGGTGATCGTTTATCTCTAACAAAACTGCAACCTGATATATATAAACTTGCTTCTACTCATCAACCACAAGGATCTCACTAAAGTAAGGGGCCATAATAGTATTGGGATTTTTTTGCTAAGAGCATAATTTTTAATCATATATTGTAAAATGTTAATAAACAAAATATTATATGAGTAAAAATTTAATTGTAAAAAAGATTGTAGTTAATAAACCCGTTTTTATTATTAATATGTATTATATTATAAACAAATAATACAAATGATAAATAAAAAGAGCAGTTGATAAGGTACAATACATTTTTATTAAAAAATATTACATCTATTCTAATTAAACATATGAGGAGGAAGCTACAGGGGTGAATGAAACTCAGAAGTAGGCCACAAGCAAAAAAAGTTTGAGAACCACTGGTTTATGTAATAGACGTGTCTGTATGCAAATAACTGTGTTGAAGGTGTATTTAGTGCATAATTTGTTATTTAAAAGCCACTTTCATCATTATTTTACGCTAAAAATATGTTTTACTGCCTTAAATCTATTCAGCGTGCTTATGCTATTTAATGGCGCTCAGTTGTTTTGTAAGGAGCTACAAAATAAAAGCTACTGACGTTTCGAATGTCCATATACTTAATGGAAGATAAGATTAATATTTAGATTTAATAAATTAATAGTATTTTCAAATAAAATAAAATAAAATAAAATAAAAACGTAATTTTAATAGCCGATCCTGTAAGTTTTTTTTAAATATTTTTTCTTGAAAAATATCGGGAAATATTTTTTCTCGCCCAAATTTCGGGAACAAACATTTTCCCGATTTTTTTCCCGTAGAGATCCCGCACAGATCTAGTAATAGTAGTAATAGTAGTAATAATACTACTAATAATATCCTATAAAGATAATAAGCAAAGCTAATGCAACAATTTTAGGGTCAATTTGTTGCTAATTGTTACCTGTAAAGACGTGTTTACACGGACTCCGTTAACCTGAAAGGTATCAGTAATTCCTTGGCCCTGTCTTATAAGCTCCACCATAGTGGAAACGTGAAGGGTAAACTTGATACGTTTCATTTGAAAGCTTATACGAAAGATATAATACATACAAATATGCCAATGCCTCTTTTGTTCAATCTGAAAGATAGCAGCTTACCTTGCATATTTCCACTATGGCGCAGCTTATGGGGCATAGTGTAATGTCTTAAGGTAAGCTGCTACCTTTCAGGATAAATGAAGTGTACAGAGCAAGATTTCATTACGTTTTTTGAAATCAAAGTGAAGCTCAAGTGAATCAAAATTTGTACAGAAATGTAGAACCCACCCTTTTCGTTTAGAAAACATGATTTTTTTGGGGGGGGGGNTTTTTTGGGGGGGGGGGGGAATGTAATTTAATTGAAATTTGAGCAGTTAAGCTTATTTTACTGGCTCACATCGGCAAGAATGTACTTAGTGATAAATGAACACACCCAGATAAGTTGAAGTGTAGGGACTTGAGAATGTGTGATAGGGCATAGACAAAAGCACACAATTATTATTTATCAATAATAAAAATACAAGCATTCACAATAACAGAAAGTACACATTTCATTCGTACTTTATTTTTATAAATAGGCCTAATCTCTTTGCTTTAGTAAACTCTCTAAGAATTTTAGCATACCAAAATAAATGTTACAATATTAACTATGAGTATTGAACAGGAATTGCATTAATAGTAATCGTAATAGTCAGTTTGTGGCAAGATAAAAAAAAGTATTTCTAATAAGTATTTAACAAGAACTAGAATGAACAAAATGTAATTTCGATAGTAATTGACAGGAATGAACAGGAATGAACAGGAATTAACTATCAGGAACAAGGAGGAACGAACAATAAATGTAATAGTTTGTATATTATTATTTTGCTAGGGATTACAGTAGAAGCTAGTTTCAAAAGTTACTTAAACAATTTTAATATATGTATACCAAGTCATGTTATCTGCAGGTGTCACTTTTGATAGATATCAATACCTATAAAATAACACAAATAATATAGAGAAATGTTAGCAATGTTGGCCGCAAATAAATATGTTTGAATTTTCTAAGCTGTTTTTCCAACCAAAATCAAAGTATAATATAAACAAGAAGGAAATAACAGTAAACATGAAATTTCTAAAAAAAGTATATATTCATTAAAATAAATTTTAAAATAAATATGATATGTGTGGACATTAATATATCAGGGGTTGGTTTCAAATTAATGTATCCGTCTAGCTCTGTAAATAATATGCACAAGATTATTTCTCTCGGGGATCTACTGGGTTTATTGAAGTTTACAGGAAACAATTTCATTGCCTCCCTGGTCACGGGGGTATCTCTAAGCAGGGTAACACTTACCTCCTGTTATCTGCACAGTACTGGCAACAATGGATGATACATAACAATACGGAGGTATCTCCAAGCAGGGTAATCAACACTTACCTCCTGTTCTCTCTATATTACTAGCAACAATGGATGATACATAACAATACGGAGGTATCTCCAAGCAGGGTAATCAACACTTACCTCCTGTTCTCTCTATATTACTAGCAACAATGGATGATACATAACAATACGGAGGTATCTCCAAGCAGGGTAATCAACACTTACCTCATGTTCTATGCACATTACTAGCAACAATGGATGATACATAACAATACGGAGGTATCTCCAAGCAGGGTAATCAACACTTACCTCCTGTTCTCTCTATATTACTAGCAACAATGGATGATACATAACAATACGGAGGTATCTCCAAGCAGGGTAATCAACACTTACCTCATGTTCTATGCACATTACTAGCAACAATGGATGATACATAACAATACGGAGGTATCTCCAAGCAGGGTAATCAACACTTACCTCCTGTTCTCTCTATATTACTAGCAACAATGGATGATACATAACAATACGGAGGTATCTCCAAGCAGGGTAATCAACACTTACCTCATGTTCTATGCACATTACTAGCAACAATGGATGATACATAACAATACGGAGGTATCTCCAAGCAGGGTAATCAACACTTACCTCCTGTTCTCTCTATATTACTAGCAACAATGGATGATACATAACAATACGGAGGTATCTCCAAGCAGGGTAATCAACACTTACCTCATGTTCTATGCACATTACTAGCAACAATGGATGATACATAACAATACGGGTGTATCTCCAAGCAGGGTAATCAACACTTACCTCCTGTTCTCTGCACAGTACTAGCAACAGAGAAGGTAAAAACTAACATTACATATTAATATATTAACATACAAATTTCATCTCATGGCTAATATGACTAAATCGTAATATATCTTTATTCATTTAACATATGCACAATTGTGCATACATATTAACGTCTCACGCTGTATTCTTTGTTAAAAGGTCATTCTTAAAATTGTTTTCTAAAATTTTTTGCTAAATAGTTAATAAGTGATTTATTATATTGGTAAAACATTTATGTGATCCGCAGCTAAATTAAGGTTGGTGACTTCTGCTTTAAAAATCATACCCAAGAAATCATTTTAAATAAATATATTTTATTTTTTTATTTAGCAACGCTTCTTACTACCCGTTCGGATTATACGCTTAAGTACTAATTACGCTAATGGGTTAGGAATTGGGAAGGTTGAATATAGGGTGAAGTGAACCCGCATTTGCGTGGAGGGAGAGTGGAAAACCATTTAGGAAAAACCCCTCCCAGTTCACCCGACCGAAATTCGAACCTTAATCTCCCCGTCCTCGGCAGTCGAGCTCAAAACGACTAGCGCGTTAGCTAACTACGCCACTGAGGAGGGTATTTGAAATTAATAAAAATGGTTCAAACGGCAGCATAAAGATCCCATGGATCAACGATGGAGTGTGTTTCTGATTGTTATTGAATGGCCGAAGATTTTACACATCTATTACCGACCAACCCTTAAAATATGAGCGATAAATGACCCTAACACAGGATTAGCCCTAGCTAGCTCAGTGGTAAGATATTGACAAGGCAAGTTGGAGTTTCCGGATTTGGTTCCAGAAGTACAGGAACGATGAGGAATGAATAGTTAATATAATAGTACGTAGCAGGAACAAAATTACCTTAGATTTGTGTTACAATATGTAGCTACAATAAACAACTACTTTCTAAATACAATACATTAATGTTAAAAACTTAATCTAGATCCATGAGTCACTGATGATCAAGATAGTAATCAACCGTTCAAGACTGTCACCGACAACCACATTCTGCCACCACCATGTCGTGGTAACTGAAGCGATAGGTGAGCACCCCGCGGTGATCCATGTACAGCACAGAAATGGGTTCGAGTCTGGTGGGGACACAACACGCCCTGGCAGTCTTGGAGGGAGTAACACTGTGTAAAAGTGTCTGCACGATGGCGTGTTTGGTCGGGGACAAGTGCTCGCTCACGGGGAAGAAACACTTGCCCACGCACTGGAACGCCTGCACAGTTTACACACACTAAAAATACTGACGAATGCGAAATTAAACATAATGGTATAGTATCATTATAGTATAGTACCCGTTCGGGTCATGCGTCTATCGCAATGGCGCCGACTCCAAGATGATTTGGGCGGGGGGGGGGGGGGGGGGGGGG
>CABFWO010001445.1:15830-48774 GCA_902155825.1 Timema genevievae | reverse complement strand
GGGGGGGGGGGGGGGGGGGGGGGGGGGGGGGGGGGGGGGGGGTGGGGGGGGGGGGGGGGGGGGGGGGGGGGGGGGGGGGAGAATGTGTGGACTCTTCTCCACCCCCTTGATCTTACTTCTAATCACAAATTTGTCCATTGCTTCAGGAATTTGTGAATTATAAATAAACGTACTGATAATTTATTTATGCTATTAATCGTGACACAGCAACGACGACAGAACTGAAAACTGACTTGACTCGATACTGCACGACATAAACAATAAAAAGTGAAAAGAATTGGAAATTCACATAGTGGGAATTTGAACAGTGATTAAGCGCTCGGAGTGGTTATTAAACTAGTTTTATTTAGTATCGACTTGACCCGGACCATACGCTGGAAACAGTAATGGATGTAACTATCGAGTATCGACTGCTGAGTCGATACCGCAATTGTACTCGATAGCAGCGCTCGATTTCGGGCCCTTCGAGTTTATGCTGCTCACGAACATACACTACAGCTATCTATGTGCGAACCAGGCAACTTCCAAGTGTTAGGCCCCGGGTACGATAAGAGCGGCAGGGCGGCTATGCGGTAAGCGGTGCCGGCTACAATAAAAGCGGTAATTTCCCACATTCCATGCAGTACTTTCATCCAGTTGCCAATATGGAGTCATCTGAGCAACTTGTGCAGCTGCTGTTATTAAGTGAAAATACTTTACTGAGGAGACGCGTATTGTGTAGAGCTAGGAGGAAGTATGGTGTGCACCCTATCAATAAGTGTAGGCTTAGCTATGAAGAATATCACCATCTCTTTCGTTGCTTAAGAGAAGATGAAAGCCGCTTTTTCGAGTATACAAGAATGTCCATGGGAACGTTTGATTTTATACTACAGAGGATGGTGCCTCGTTTGGATAAGAAAAGAATGAGCCTTTCAAACCAAGTCACACCAGAGGAGTGGCTTGTTGTAACACTAAGGCACGTTAGAACACCCCTTTAAGATATACCACAAATAAGGCTGATAGTACTGGAATAATTTAGAGTATATGGTTAATGGAAACCTTTTTTTAATAACTAACATTTAAATGATAACACAGTTAATTACGATTTCCCAATTTAAACTGAATACAGGCATTTTCAATAGTTGTGTAAAGGGGCGAAGCTGGATTCTTCATAAAGTTCTATTCCCTGTAAAGTGGTGAAATGTCTTTTGTTTGAAAACTGTGAGGCTCTTAAACCCGTATCTGAAGAGGATGTCCCTGAGTAGTTATAGCCACGAGAATCCACATCCGGCTCTGGTGATGTCTGGGTGACATATTAAGTGGATGACTCTTCACTTTGATAGCTGAGAGAATTGGATCCATTAATGTTCACAGACGCCCTCGGGGACTCGTGATTTCGGTATGCCTCCATTACACTGTTCTGTATTTGGAAAAGGAGCTCAAGTTTTTCCATGGGAGCTAATTCTTTGATGAATGGTAACAAGCTTACCAAGAAATGATAGTCATCTCCCATCTACTTCTGCACCTGCATACCTAAAATAGAGTTTAATTTTCTTTCCTCTAGTTGAATTAGTTTATTCTCCATTTCGCTTTTAATATTGGAATTGGCTTTAGATCTGTGGGGTCGCGTGAATCTATCTACAATTTCTCGAGAAGTTGATGCTGTAGATCTCGCCTTGTCTGGTCGTGGGTTGTATCTTCCCGTATCTGGTTGTAGGATGGTTTCTATTGGGCCTTTTTCTTCAATATCTGAAGAAGAATCACGATTATCGTCATCCTCATAATTTTAGTATTGAGTTAGGTTCCCAACCATATGGCTGGGAATAACAACGTCTCTCGTGTATTGCATTAATTCGAAAATATTCCAACTAGGCTTTTGAATACCAGTGGCTGAACCAGATCTTAGGGGCGGTTTTTGCATTAGCTTACGGAATTTGTCTTTCAAGTTTTTCAATTTACTTTTGGTGTCCTCTCCTGGAACAGAGAATGAGATATATTCTTTGTAGTACTGGTATTTTTATGTAAAGTAATATTAAAATGTTAAATATGTACATGTTTATGTATATGTTTTTGTGTATATTTATACATGTAAATGATAAATATATATGATAAAAAAATTAAATGTCAATATAATTGTGTGCATTTTTTCAGATTCTTGGAAATTGGTGCGACGTTTAGACACCTAGCATTTGAATTCCGGCTTGTGAGACGTACTTTGAGCATGATCATCTATGAAACATGTTCAGCATTTGTGCAGGAGTTTGGGCAAGAAGAAATGCCTTCACCATCTGAAGAACATTTGAAGCAAATGGCAGAAGGATATTATACAATCTGGTAATTTCCAAACTGCATTGGGGCCATTCATGGGCGCCGTTGTGAAGTTAAGTGCCCTCCGCATTCCGGTTCAAGTTACTTTAACTATCTAAAGTATTTTTCTATAGTGCTAATGGGTGTTGCTGACGCTTATAAAAAAAATCATGGTTGTTGATGTAGGCGAAAGAGTAGAACAAAGTGATGGAGGGATATTTATAGCAACAGAACTTTCCAATCGGTTGCAGAACAACCAATTCAATGTTCCTCGAAGCAAGAGCTTGCTTGGCACAAACATAAGCGTGCCACATGTTTTTATAGGAGATGAAGCTTTCCCCTTAAAAAGCTACATCATGCGTCCTTATCCTGGCAAGAATATAACTGAAGGGGAGGAGATATTCAATAACAACCTAGAAAACTATAGAATGTGCTTTTGGTATTCTAAGGGCCAAATGGCGATTTCTAGGAACGGCTTTGGAAATACCAACAATGGCAAAAGTAAACCTGCTTGTCCAAGCCGCCTGCATATTGCACAGCATCATCAGAGAAAGAGATGGCATCAACGACCCGGACAACATATCGTACCTCGGTGGGGTGAGTGGAGGGGAGTAGGGCGATGATCCAGGCCACACTCTCGAGGTGTTTCGGAGGCCAAGCGAAGAACCTACGGAATCAAGAAATTTAAAAACTATTTCAATCAGTAGCATACGTGAGATGGACACCACCAAATGTTTGGTTATAATATTATATGTTAGTCTTGGTCAGGGGTGTCAAACATACGGCCCGCGGTAGAATCAAAACCGGCCCTACACTTTACCTCGTTTCCGGGAACTCTTCCTCCTCATTAGCTTTCTGAGACACCTCCCAAACCCTTCACTTCAAACTCTCAATGTACCTGCGTGTCCTCCTCCCAAACCCTTCACTTCAAACTCTCAATGTACCTGCGTGTCCTCCTCCCAACAGTTTGTTCTGAGTCATTGTGTAAGAATTGTTTTGGTTTTTCTTTTACATATTAACAAAATGGTATTAAAAGAAAAGTTGTTAGGGAGTGTAGAATATTTAATGAAGCATGGTAGCTCTAGTATTATTTAATGAAAGCATCAGGAGATCAATTTGTCTTATTTGTAATTGTGTTGTCTCTGTGATAAAGGAATATAACGTGAGGCGCCATTACGAGACAAATCTGATTCACATGAAAAATATAATGGTCAAACTCGTCAGGATAAACTCGCCAAATTGAAAAGTGAACGGTTGAAATACAGACTTTTTACACATTTTGTATAAAGTATAAAATAAATTATGATCTAAAAAATAAAAATCCTATATGCGGCCCGCAATCCTCCCTTAATTATATAATGCGGACCTCACACCTATCTGAGTTTGACACCCTTGGGTTAGGTTATGCTAGTTTATTCTAGGCCAGGTTAGGTTAGGTCAAGATTTATTTTAATACTTCATAAGTATGTTATGTTCAATGTTAATAAAGTATTAATATTAAATTACCTGGTAAGTTTGATGATCCAACCTCATTCCAGAGTTTCCTCGTTATGACAGTGTTCTTAAAATCATTGTGGCAATCATTCCACAATCATGGCCTCGACTGCACCTCCGAGATCAAGACTTCACACTTCTTGTCTGTCAATTTACGTGAGGATTTAAACTTTTTATTTATATTTTTTTTATGAAACTTGTACTTCACCAGACAACATTTTCACTTGGTCACATGACACCTGCACTTCACCATCCTTCAATTTACTCTCCTTGCAAGATTTCCTTTTTGAGGTCACAAGGTTCACTGACGAAATCTCGAACTAGACTGAAACCTGAACGGTCTTGGACCTGCGGCAAGAGGCGCCATGTGAGCGGCGAACGGTGACGCCTTGCCGCACTCGTTTATCATGGCCAGGAAACGTCACTTTCCCTATCAAGCAACACAAACAAAAACCTAAGCGGCGCCGCTCTGCCTCTCTACCGCTTGCCGCTCGCCGCGCCGCCTGTATCGTAACCGAGGATACTTATAAAGAAGATTCTATAAACTGTTGTCAATGCAAATTATTATTAAAAATCAAGAAACACTTGTACAGGCTGATCCAAAAGTCGCGCAACCTTGTTTTTCCGAGGATATTTGTCGCAGAAGAACATGTAAAATGAACATGTTGTTTAAATGTATGCAACATTGTAATGTTAGCCGGGTATTGTGCAGGCAGTGTGACCTTGAGACATACACTAGGTCTAGCCAATTGAGTTACAGCATTTGAAAGTGTAAGATGAGTTTTTCACGAGCAGAGCGAATATTAATTTTGAAACATTATTTTAAGACCATGGCATGGTTTTCATTTAAGTGGTTAAGTAAACAGTCAGGACAGTAGGTTTTGGATCTCTGAAAATCTACACTTTTTCCATGAGGTGCCTTTACACAGTCAGAAGATTGGAGTGTGATGTGAAATTTCCCGTCGCAGGGTGGTGGTTCCTCTTTTATTTAGAGAAACTGTTAGTGCTGAACTTTATCAGGAATTTGTTATTCAGTTTATTACATTACTGAAGTAAACATAACGTGATTGCTGGTTTCAGCAAGATGGAGCCACTGCACACACAGCCTATTCCACCGTGACAATGTTGGCTGAGTTTTTTTGCTGATCGTGTGATTTCTAAGGGTTTGTGGTCACCTCGTTCCTCAGACCTAACTCTATTTGATTTTTTTCTGTGGGGAAACTTAAAACAAACAGTGTATGCAAACAACCCTTGAACCCTGACTGAACTGCAAATCAACATTGAGAGGTGCATTGCAACCATACCCCAGGCAATGATTCGTCGTGTGTCTAGAAATATGGTTAAACGAGTGAATTTTTGTTAAAGAGAAGGAGTATCACACTTTCAACACCGTCTGTGATTTACTTATGGTTTATTGTTTGGTTTACATTAGATGTATATATTATATGGCACAAAATATAAGTTTTTTCTTTGGGCTGCTTGACTTTTGGATCATCCTGTATCTTGTAACACATTTGTCAACAAACTGTTCGACACATGAATAAAATGCAAACGTGGAGAGATTTTTGGGGGGTGGGGGCCAAAATGGGTGGGCAAAAATCACCTTACCTCCCTAAAGTCGGTGCTACTGTGCCTATGTACTAATTACACTGTTTAATTAGGAAGGTTGAATTTAGAGGAAGTGTACCCGAATTTGTGTGGAGGTAGAGTGGAAAACCTTCAAGGAAAAACCACCCTCAGTACATCCTACCGGAATCGAACCCCGGTCTCCCAGTCTTCGGCAGTTTAGTCTATTGCGATTGTAGCGTCTTAGACCATGTGGCCACCGAAGTGGGTAACATTAATTATTGTTCGCACGTATATAGCTGACGATTTACGCACGTCCATCACAAACTCAGCCTTAAACTATTGGTATATAATGACCTTGGACACGATAAATATCCTTGATGGCTCAGAGATAGAGCATTGATGCGCTAAGCCAAAGGTCCCGGGTTCGATTACACGTGTAATTTCAACTAATTTAAATTAATTAATATGTGGTTTACTTCAGTTATTACAATGATTTGTAGCGTTTGTGATTATATTCGTTAACTAATAAACAATACATTTATTAAAACTTCCACCATATCCCTTCTTAAACACCCAATTCCTCCCTCCTAAATAAATTGATTCTCTCCCTACCCGTCTGCTCCCTAAACTAAATCATTTTATATGGAGTGTACAGTGTACATATAATTTGATAATCTGCAGACAGAGTATACGCTAGGTTCTATCTTTGATTACGGCGTGCAACAACTTATTTTAGTAGAACCACACCATTGGTTATCTGAATATACAAGAAGGGCCATCAAGATATTTAATTTCAAAATTTGAATATTTATTGCTACTGGGAATGTTAGTAGTGGTTCGTATTTCAAGTTTTAGACTAAAATGGCAAAATTTGATTAGTTTTTTATTCTTAGGCATTAGAGTTATCTGCACCCTACATTAGTTTGAAAGTACAAAATGAGAAATGTGAATTTTAAAGAGATAATAGGTACACCCCATTGCAAGCCAACTCCACTGCATTTTACCGGGATTCGAACATAATCTTGACTTCTCGGGTCAATGATAAGTATGCTAGTTGAGCACGCTGTCAGTGTGTAACTTTGTAAATTTGAGTTAATGATTTAAAATAAAATAAAATCTACATAAAATAGGTTATTTTAAAGGATAGCTATTTATAAAACAAAGAGACCCACTTCATAGCCGTTGGGTGCTACTATCCAAGTGTCGTAATGGATCTCCGAAAAGTCAACATATAGAGGCCTCCGCCTGCAGGTGTTGCGATGGAGGCGCTTCGTCTTACGCGGTGTGACACCTGCCCCTTGTGACGTCATCATAGTGTCATCGTCCCACACGTTGTTGGTCTCTTCCTCGTACTCTTCAGGATCGGAAGACGGACTGCGCTTCAGCCGAGAGCCGGGACTTCGACCCTAGAAACACATCACAAAACTAGAGCCATCAGGATTTGTTAGGTTTAGTTAGGTTGATAGTCAGCCACGGGCAAGGTCTGAGATATTAACTAACATAATAGTCCGGTTTTGTGTGGGTTTTTTTAGCACCACATATTACCATCCGTTCGGGTTATACGCTTACGTACTAATTACTCTAATGGTTTTAGGAAGGATAATTTAAAGTGTGTCTGCATTTGCGTGAAGGGAGAGTTAAAAAACCATTTAGGGAAAAAAATCCATCATCACACCCTACCGGGATTCGAATCCTGATCTCCCAATCATCGGCAGTTTAGTCTATTGCNACCTCAGTGGACCCAACCGAGATTCGAACTTCTATCTCTCTGCAGTCTAGTCTACTGCAAGAATAGCACGTTAGACCATGCGACCACCAAAGCGGATTTGTATGTTCCTAACCAGATGGAGCTTATGCAAAGGGTATGTTTTTAACTAACCAAATACAGATTTAAGCTGTGAAGCGGATAGCCGTTCCTGGCAGTGAAAGATTAGCTCTCCCTCCCCCCCCCCCCAACCCGACATATCTTAGTGAGGGTCTCCCGTAACCGTCTCTAGAGTTTAAAATTAAATAAATATTTCCATCAGGGGTGTATGCAGGATTTCATTTCGGGGGTTGATAGAACTTAAGAGAACAGACAATACAATACAACTCTGCTGAACACTTAAACCATTAAAAAAAAGGAAGGAATATAAGCGCCACTATAGCGTTAAAACAAACACACTAGCGCCTTAACGAATGGGCACGGAACTGCTTCAATCAATATATTTAACTATCTCCCATATCTATAATCACTTTTCAATGTCGATATTACGATACTATATTAGTATCCACGTATAAGAACATTTTGTGAAACGTCCAGGGAGAAACTCACCTTAGAGAGGTAGCGATAGCCTTCAGAAGGACTAACCCACATGTGTCAAAAAAACCATTAACATCCGGATCCCAACCATCCTCATCCTACGCAATTTGGTTTCATAAAAAACACGTTTGGGGGGGATGGAAAACAGGACGGTAAGCAACGTGTTTTTGCGTGCAATGGAGCTTTGACACGTAGTGTAAGATATTATAAGATAGGACCACCCGTAAGAGAGAGGGGGCTCACCGGCGTCGGCACAGATGCTGACGACTGAACTGGTACGAAAAGCACCAGTAGCCAGTCAAATACACCTACGGGGAAAACTGTCTAGCATCTTTAATGCTGAAGATCTAGTGGAACCATATAAAAGGCTGCCATAATTAAGTTTGGATCTTACCAAGGACCTATAGAGGAAAATTAAGAATTCTCTATTAGCACCCCAAGAGCGACCGCTAAATACTTTAAACAAATTGAGGGCTTTGACACTCTTCGCCTTTAGGTCTTTGATTTGGGGAGCCCACTTTAATTTAAAATTAAATTAAAGTTCCATGAAATTTACGCTTGCTGAGACTGGTAAAATAGCATGATCCATTAACATATTGGTGGATGGGCTTAAACCACTTATTCTATGGAAGTAGACGACCGTCGTCTTGGCTGCAAAAGAGCAATAGCAATTACGCGATGCCTACGCCCATAGAGAGACAGAGAGTTGTATCTAACGTTCAACCCTGTGGAGACTTGAACTGCAATAAATTACGTAGCCATCCACGAAAAGGCATGAATGGACAGGTAAGTGCACATTGTCTACAATGCTATCTATAGCAATAGTGAACGATGTAAAGCTTAAAATACTCCCTTGAGGCACCCCACTTTCTTGAATAAAATCTTCGGATAAGGCATTATTCAACCTTATCCGGAAGTACCTATCTGACATAAAATTAGCAATAAAATGGGGAGGTCCCCTCTGAACCCCAATTTTTAATGGTTTTCAATATTTTATACTCCAGGTGGTGTTGTACGCCTTCGTCAAATCAAAGAAGACAGCCAAAAGGTGCTGTTTATTGAATAAGGTGTCACGAACTTCTGTCAAAAGTTTAACCAGATTATCCACCGTGGATAGGTTACGGATAAAACCACATTTAATATTATTGCGGGATTATAAATACCATTTAAATCGGTTATTTATTATTTTTCTAATATTTTGCATACACAACAAGTCAAGGCTATGGGGTCTGTAGCTGGTTGGCTTTAATTTATCTTTGCCAATTATATTTAAGGAATAATGGTTGCCTGCCACCATAGTGATGAAAACTGTTGATATTAGCAAATACTATTGTAGAGGTCCAAAGGAGAGTCTGTTCATCAGAGGATAATTGGCGCAACATTTCATCTGAACGTAATTAGTGCCGGAGCTGTGCTTCCCACCTGGGATAGAACATAGATCAGTTTATCTAAAACAAAGGGGAACTTAGAGTCTACTCCCCCCGACTCTGACCAAAGTCAATAGTATGGGGCTCAATGTTCTGCTTATGCACTGCGAGCTCGTTAGATTAGCTCGAAGTGCCAGAGATTACAGAATTCATTGGGCCCAATACATTGAAGAATTCCACAGGAGAGGAAACAAGAGAACCACTATGCACGATGGCAGGATATTATGTGTAGGGTTATGACTGCTACTGCTAAACCCTAGTCGGAGAAGTTTAAATTATAATGGTTTGAATGAACTGTCTCCAAGACACTCTTCTGCTTCCACGAATTACACGGTGAGCTCAAGCACGTAGAATCCGGAATGACTCAAAATTCTACAAAGTTGGACGTCAATGGAAGAGACGAAGTGCCCTTCAACGGTCATAAATAGCTAACCGACACTTCTGGTTCCACCAGGTAACTGGATGGTAGCGTGGATTCAGCAAGGATTTAGGGATGAAAGCCCCCGCCACCGCGATGACCATCGAAGTAAAGTGTCCTGTTCTAAATTCATGTCAGGAGAACAGCGCTTTTCAAATATGGTTAGCTCACTAAACTTCTCCCAGTCAGCACGTTTAAATACCCACTGGGGCACCCGTGTTAAACTGGGTAGATCTTGAGATTTTTAAAGCAAAATGTGAAAATGATCAATACCACATAGTTCCGGTTGAACCTTGCAAATGAAGTGAAGAGCATTGCTGGGGCTACAAATAGTTAGGTTGATGGCAGAGGATACACCGTTAAAGGTGGAGAAGTGTTTTTGGCCCCTGGTGTTCAGTAACACCAGGCTTCCCGAGACAAGAATTTCCTCTATCATTCTCCCACGGGCGTCTGTAAAATTAGACCCCCACACAAGGCTGTGAGCGGTAAAATCCCTCAAGATGATATAAGGGGTGGTAATATGTATAAAGAGAGCTTTCTTTTAGGCTCCTCTTTGAAACACATTCACCTGGTGGGAAGTGGCTGCAGCACACTGTCACTTCCATAGAAAGAGAGACACGGACAGCGATCACTTGACGATCAGAAATGATATTAATATTCTTATGGTATGTATTGCTTCTTGCGTGTAAAGCCATATCTCCACTTGCCCGATCAAAGAATGTTTGTTGATATGATATACATCATATACACGCAGCATTGTGTTGTCAGCAGGGTAGTAATGGGTTTCCTGCGAACATGAGATGGAAGGATGCAGGGAAGAAATTAGTAATTTAATTTCCTTTACGTTAGCATAGAAACCCCTACAAATTCCATTTTAGTAGCGACATTATTCATTTATATTAAATTTATTCATCCACGCAATCCATAAAACTATCTCTCAAAAACATAAACTGATTTAGGACCTTTTTGGTCAACGCACCTGTTTGTGTCTCTCCTGGACCTTCCGTTTTAAGATAGGTTTCCACTTGTTCAGCAGATAGAGGCACCTTTTCCTTTCGCGAAGGCTTGGACATGAACTTCGAAACCTTTTTATTGAATTTAATTTCATTGGCCCTCGTTGGGCTTTTTTTCAAAACATCAATGAAACTCGCCTTTACAGCTTTATTTGTTACGTCCTCCACCTCAGCCTTTGGAGTTTCAGAAGAGCGAATGGGTGACTCAACAACGGTTGCAGTTATTTTATTTCCCCAGTATAAGCCCGGGGTGGTCAACCGGGATAGAACTGTGGGTGTTCCCCTAGTAGGACGTGGGGTTTTTCTCGAAGTGGACTCGAAGGATTAGCCCGAGTAGGACTCGTAGTAGGGCCCCAAGGAGGACTTGGATGAGTTCTCTGAAAAGGATTTTGGTGGAGGGCCCCGAGGAGGACAAGGGGGAGGGAGGGTCCTGAGGAGGATTCTTTGGGGGTACGGGTAGTGAAGACGACCTCTGTGAAGATGTCGTCTCCCATTCAAATCTCGGCGCCATCGTATTTGGTGCTGTATGAATGTAAATGTCTTGAGTAGATACAAGTGGCACGGGTCGAGAAGACGTCCTTGAAATATTATATACTCAGTGGAAGTTAGGACAATTGATGCTTTGGCTAACAATTTAGCTATACGAAGTCTGAAATACCGGAGCCTGACTGAATAAATATTCTTTGCGTGCCTGAGCATAAGAGATATTATTTTAAGATTGATTCTGCAGGACTTTTTTTTCTGCCTTCCATTTCGTACAGGCCCGAGACCAGGCAGAGTGTGGACCCTTGTAGTTTTCGCAGAACTTCGATGTATTATGAGCCTCTTGTCCACAATCTGCACAGGTCAGCTTAACACGACATCGCAGCATCGTATGCCCAAATCCATGGCACTGAAAACAGCGCCGAGGGTTGGGGACATACGGCCGGACCGTGAGTATGTGAAAACCTGCTCGGACCTTTTTTGGATTCACAAAAGTGAGGATATATGTATTCGTCTTTTTTTCTTGGCCAGTCTTTTTATAGTTATTCAATAAACTTCAGTGACAAGCTGAGGGCAAAGCTCCCCACAGACCTAAATTTTTACATAGTCAAGGTCATAGCAAGTGACCAGTGTCTTGCAAACTTTGAGGAACCTGTGTGGTTCCATCTTCACCAAGTTGCTCAACGGTACCGGTGAATGTCAGTAATGGTCTGTATCATAATGGTGCCATCAAGCAGTTTAATTATAGAGACGTCAGCTTTATCTGCATCATTTATAACTCTTTCAAGGATAAATGGTCTGACACGTTTTAGGTTTTCCCTTCCTGTACTTGAGACAACACCAGAAAGTTGGGCTGGGGCCTCACCACTTCCTGGGTTACACTCAAATTGGCTTGTATGGCATTTCCCGTTTCCACCCTTTTTTATTATTACGGCCTTGTGAAGGGCCAGGCAGTGAGATGCTAGCAGGTTTCGGTGATCTGGTACCAGTGGAGAGTAAGTTGTCAGCTTTGACAATAAATGTTGCCATGCCATTTGAGAACAACCTGAAAAATACTTGGATCGTAGACACAGGTTGATTCTATTAGATGATACCACATAAGTCCCTGTTAACTCTCTCGATGGTAACTCCCACCCGACAATAGACATGATAACTTTCGTATGGAGCATCGCCAGAAGAGAGGTCATAGTAGCAAGTGGGTGCAGGAAAGTGCTAATTTTACGCGCGAAACCCTCAGGAACTTAATCGATCTTTTCTCAAAGTATGTTAACTGGTTATTGTCAGACTCAGGTTCCTTCAACTAAGATATTGCAACCAGCGCACTTCCATGACGGAGGTCAAGTGCGAAGAGGTACGTCTTGTGCAGAATTTTACCCTTTAAGTTTCTTCTTACGACAAGCGGGACTTATTGCAGGATTGTTCTTAACCCCGTCCTGCAGGGAAAGGTTCTCTAAAAAAAATTTTTTTAAATTAAAAGCTAATAGCTATCCTGCAAATCAGACATGTTCTTACAGACTATGCGCTGTAAAATATTTGACACAACCAAAAGAAGCGCATACCTTTTTTCTTGGTGTTTGACAAAAATTAAGATTAAAAGCACAATTAATTAATAATAAAATTAGTGGAGTAAATTAATATGTTTTAGGTATTAGCCATACCTTGCGTTACATAGATTGTGTATAAGATAGGTGTCCCATGCACACTGTTGCATAGTAAATTTAATTCAGGATATATGGTAGCTAGCAATATAATGTATAATACAGTAGGCATACCTAGCGTTACATTCTTGCACATAGCTGTATAGTAGATTTAATACAATTTATAATACAGTAGACATACCTTGCGTTACATATATTGTGTATAAAATAGTTGGTACCTTGCTAGCTGTTTTGTATGAGAGTAATAGCAGTGGCTGCAGGCTTTGACCAGTCGTAGTATCGTGTCCACCTCTTACGGATACCACGAACGTGAGGGTGATCGGAGTGCTCCTTGCCATGGACGTGACGTTAATGTTGAGCCAGTTGTGGTCCACGTTGTTAGAGTGCAGCTCTAACAGTCCTGACTGCAGCACCAATGAGACCCTCACCGACCACTCACCATCTGATACAACAGACATGGCTCGTCACTTCACATAGCAATATCCCATTGTTATGGAGTACTCTACGTTAGAGTTAGTGTAGTTAGTGTAGTTGGTCAAGGTAAGTTTGCTACTTTTAAGGCTAAACGGAGTGTACGTACAGTAAAAGTGTTACCAGTGACCTGGTGGTCTAGGGATAAGATGTCAGACTTCTGTGCTGGGGGTCCAGGGTCCAATCCTCAGTCCCGGCACAGAGTTATCTGATTGCCAGACCCTTCCTTCACCTCTGACAAGACGTGTATTAATCACAACTTGTGAATGTGTGGAATGCCAGGCCTCCACCGTGGTTCGGATTCCACGTTAAACTGTAGGTCCTCCATTTCATCTCACAATCACCCTACCATTACACATTAGCGTAAGTGCGCATAACCCGAACGGATAGTAAGACGCGGTGCTAATAATAATAATAATAATAATAATAAAAGCGTAAACAAATTGACTACAATCCTTCCCATAGAAAACCTTCTCAATGAAGGTACATTATATAGTTGTTAAAAAGATTAGTAAACAATAACAATAAAAAAGGCTTATTAAAACACACGTGAATCAGTATTCTTCCCGAGTTTTTGCTGTGGGTACAAAAAGAAAAGTTTTGCCATACTCCCAAATTAAATCTCAAATAAAACCTCTCTAGAGCAATACGTTGTGCTACTGTGGGAGAGAATCTGTGCAGCGCATATCTCGACTTCTTTGAAACAGTGAGGTGATATTAGGAGAGAGAGATGTGTTTTATAAACCAGAGTTGACGTTGTAGCCGAAGGGAGTTGAATATTCAGCCGATCTACTTTTGACTAAGTTTGGCAGCTGGTGGAGGGCACCAGTCTCTCGATGGAAGCCAAGTCTGACAGTTTCCTGGCAGAAGATGTCTGTGTCGATGAGGGATGAGAATCTCCCGTGTGTGTGCCTGCCATCTCATAATTATCCTGTGCTCCCTTCCAGTATATAATTTTAATAGGTTATGAGCTCAGGAAATCATCCACTGATTCACAAATACATAGCTAAGTAATATATATTATAATGATCCGTCAGAGAAATTCACAAATGTTGTTTGTGAATTCTCTTAAGTACCTATATAATGCGGGCTCTCTTGAGGTTCTCGTACTAAATATTGACCTACACAAAAACATAGACCTAGCAGCTTGTGTTGCTTAAGGTATCTACCATATTATGATTCATAAAAGCAACACAGAAACAATTATGAAAAGTGTGACGCCCGACACGTCATTGTGTTTGACGGTAATAATTATTATCATCAATGGAATCTCCGATGGAACCAAAGAATAATTCATTATTTCAAACAAAAACAAAGCCCTCAATTGACAAATAAAAGGATCTTGATAAGTAGAACAAATATCACATAATTTCAATGTTTACTGTAACAATAACAATACAACTGTTTAAGTCACATCAGTCAAAAATAAGGAGTCTTCATAATAAATTTAAATACATCTTTAAAAATGTCTGAAATGAACAAAGTACTAGACTATTAGGGTTTTAATCTTACAAAATGAACGCTAACGACTCTATTTCACGGCATATTGCTAAGGTAGAAAATGTCTCGTAGTACGGAAAAATACCGATGAATGATGTTGAAATAGCATTGAAAATTCTTAGTTACTTACTCCCTAAATATCGAAACTTTAGACAATCATAGAATTTCACTAGAGAAGGCTATACAGATGATCCTAAACACAATAGGCCTTTTGTTGGATAAAGAGGCCAGTATTATAACACAGAGCGAGCAATCCTAGAAAGCATCTTCAACTTCAATATATTTGAAGATAATATCCTCAAAATCGAATAAACCTCGAAAGTTAAATTAAAAAACTAAATATAGATCAAGAAAAAAAAAAGCTTGTTATAGTTGTAAAATAAATGGGCATCACTCTGGTGGCTGTCATTCACTGAAGAAACCCTGGAAAATAAGTTGTTTCTTTTCCACCTCTCTTTGAATCTTTATTGCCCAGGTGGCGTAGATTGTAGTAGAAAGCCATCCTAAGGCAGAACCAAGTGTGGGGGGAAAGAGGAGAGTTGATCAGGCACATCAGAATACATTGATTACAATAAATAAGCCTGAAATCTACTCCTAGCGACAATGTCCCACGAATCTCCATCCAATCCCTGTAGTCTGAATACTGGGTCTGACACTAAGGTGCAGCCTATAAGATAGGGGCGATCTGTAATGGGTCAAGGTAAGACTGTTATCTAAAGGGTAAATGAAAAGATATAATACGATATGATGAGCTATTAACGTACATATCGCCAGCGTAGAGCTACATGTGTAGTCCACGTGGATCGATGACGTCCGTGAACGTCAAAGCCTTTCCTGTATATCTGTTGAACACTTTTGAAAAGCTGTCAATTCATATTTTTCAACGAGCAGCACCTTGCACATACCTGTGGGCTAAAATGAACCTTTGCATCTTTTACGAGCCTTCCGTCCGTTTTAGTTTCCCTAGTTAGAAGTTACAGAGAAAGAACGTCAGTTTTGTCTCTGTCATGACTGCCATCATGCTGCCATGACTGCCATCATGCTGTTGGGTGCAGAGTCGGTGTAGACATCCCAAGGGTCAGCGATATCCCGGCCTGGTTGGTGATAGGTCAAATAGCGGTCCGTCCATGTGGGTCAGTCCATAATTCTGGTTATTCAGGCTAGGTATCCCTGTGATGATCAGAATGGTTCAGTCACGTCATACTTCGCTGGTATTTCCTGGTAGTAGTGATAGCCTTGTGTGTTTAGTAGTAAATTTTATGTGCAATCCTACATAGTCTATATGTTGATTCGGAGGTGTGACGCTCTTGTAATAGTGAATATCCAAATTGTCTATGTACGTTTCCAATTGTTTTGGCTCCTCTATCCTGAAAAGTAGAGTATACATTCTATCGATGAATTTTCGATTGCCTTGAATGACTCCTTCTATCACGCTTTGAAATATGGCCGAGGCTAACGTATGACCAACAAGAAGGTGCATTGCTGATTGTGTCATCCCCCCAATTGGTATTCCTACCAAATCTATTGAACTATCCGACAGTAACATTTGAAAAAGATTGATTTTAGGTCTACCTTTATTATCAAGTTTCCCTTTGGAATCATAATCAAGGTCTCTATGTTGAAAAAAAGGAGGAAGGGATTGATAAACGGGTCCCTACGGAGAAGTCTTGGATCGACTGAATGGATATTTTTTCTTCTGTTATGGGTAAAGGAAGAAAGGCTGCCTTAGGCCCAATATTAAAATGTCTCGTCAACGTCCTCGTAACTTAACTGATTGTAAAGTCTAACCGTTGGTTGAACTTGGCGTTGTGTTTTACAATACTATTTTATGTGCTCGTCAAATTACGAACAGGTGCCTTCCATTAGTTCTTATCGTCAACCTTCTCAAAATGCTAGATTTGTTTCAAAGCTTTTGATTGGCTTAATTTGACCATAGAGAATGTAAGAAAGTTATTACAACGTTTATAAAGCTGTTCTGAAATAAAAATTCAAGGCAAACTTTAGTTGGTCCAATTTATCACATCAAGTCTTTCTAAGGTTATTTTTTTAAATTTTGCTAAAATGCCTGTTGAAAATAATAGAATAGAAAAAAAATTATATTTTAGCAAATATTTGGATCTGTTGCTAGTAGAATTAATAGGTCTTTGAGGTCTTGGGATCCTTATAAAGTGTAACTCGTTTTCAAAGTCGTCATCTTCATACAATAAACTACCCATTTCAAAAGATAAATAAATGTAACCTCACTTTAATAATAACAATAATTGACTGGAACACAATATGACGGAATGTTTAACGTTATTAATATGTACCTTTTGTTCACCAACTGAAAGGTAGACCTCGCTTTAACTTTACGTGCACTTTTAAGTAAACATTGGCTCTAACGGAACATTGTAAAATCAAAAGTTATGGTTGCTTTCACTTAACCTTATGCTAAAACCTAAAGAATAGAATAACGTGACATTGTAAGATAGGGTTCTGTCAGTCCCTGATTAGTTAGAGTTTTACTGAACACTGATCGACCGTATCATGGTCTTGGTGTGTAGGCTCCATTTAATGTGACATTACGAATAAAGGGTTTATTTCACACACATACTATATTGTATCGTAGCTGACGGTAATCTCTCTCCATATAAAAGTGAAAGCCCTGACTGACCGACTCATCACTAATTCTCACACTTCCCACGAAGCTAGAGGGCTGAAATTCGGCACAGGTGTTCCTTATAAGCTAATTAGGAAAAATAAAGATGTTTCATTCCAATGTTTTGTGATTAAGGGGCTTAAATCGGGGTGGCTACCCTAATCAACAATATTGCTTTATAAACTCTTTTTAAGCTTTTAGAGGGTAATAATCCGATAAGTTTGTTCTAATAATGCCTTAGAAAAAATAAAGCAATTATTTTTAACCCCCTAGATGCTTCTAAGGGGTGGTAAAAATGAATACAAACAATTAATTAAAATATGTAATTACGTTTTAATAAGCAACTCCAAGAGAAGGTAGAAGTCTAGAGTTTATATTTTGCTGAATTTTGTGGTGTTTGTAGTGTCAGTGTGAGTGAGAGGGCCGGGCCCGGGGTGATGTGTGGTTGTGGGGACTGGTGGGAGGAGGGGGGACCTGTCCAGCTGCGCTCAGCTGATAACGCTCCAGGCAGTAGGCAAGGGGGCATGCCGAAAATAAAACTCCCCATAAGAAACGATACACGATCACCTCGCGGTGTTTCTCGGGTAGCGCTAAGAACCATGCCATTTAACTTCAAACAAAAATTCCCCATTTTTATCCAAAAATAAATAACACAATATCCCTTGAGAAGAACGGGGATTCAGCTAATGGAGGTATAGATGCATTGTGACATGACACTGTCAGATAATTTGGCAATGGGGAAGAACATTTTTGTTAGAAAAAAAGCAGTGTTTGACTGGCATTGCAGGTGGGCTTATGAGAACTGGCTAATCACCACGGATCAAAACGATATTGGGGGAAACGGCCGTAATGAGAGGTAGTTCCAACACAGGTAACAATTTTCATATAATATTAACTAACGTATTATTGGCATTTCCTCCGCAAAAAACAGATCTGTTATGGAACATCTTTAACTAGTTCATGAGAAGTTCCAGAATTTACCAAAAAATAAAATAGCTAAACTGTATTATATAAATATCAATAAACAAACATTAAAATACAACTGCTTTACATTAACACAATCAGCAAAATATCAAAGCTTTTAGATCATTGGTAAGAAAATACATAAATTTAACCCTCCTATGCATGTGGTTGTGATCAATATTCCGTCCTAATTCGTGTATTCATGTAGATTGCGGAGTATTACGATTAATTTTTCTATGTTGCATCCCCTGGCGATAACAACTACGCTGATATTCGTCCTCAACTAATTCTTATTTGTCTCCATGACTCCACTACTGAACTTTCTGCATCACTATTTTATTCTTATTACATATTTCTAATATATTTCATTTCTGCCTGTGCTCGAACCCCGATATTTCCTTCCAATATCCAACTACACTTGACTGGCACTTAATCTACTTCGGAAACTGAACTTAGCTGCAATCTAGCGGCAGATTGAGAAACTACCTCGTCTACTACTTCAGAGGCGCTAAATTTGAATTAACGCAAGACTTGGTCTTCGTATTTTATATTTGAGCTTTTCTCCTTAATAAGTTTTACTTTCATTGATATCACCTTTCTTTAGTTTTATTCTTATACTCTGCTCTAATCCAATAATAGTTGTTTTCTCTGTTTCCAAGAGTAGTGAATATTTTTCTTCTTTATAGCTTTCATTGTTTTGCAACCTCTACGTTTTTTTCTCTTAGTTTGGTTACCGTGACAACCATTGTAAAAAATAAATAAAAAAATAGGACTCTCAAAAAGGACGCGCTGGCTTCTGGATGGAGAAGAAAATGTTAGTGCAAATACCAGTTAATTTTATGGGATAACGTTGCTGTTCCATCTACGAGCACTGGTTGGAATCGAAGACTGGAACTGGTTCTTCACACGAAAACAAGAGAAGTTCATGAGAAAGATGAACAACTTAGTGCTACAGCCAGAATCAAGAATAGTCTACCTTTTGTTCTTGTATCTCTTCACCTCAAGACAGCAGGGAGACGAGTAAGATTATTGTTAAATTATCAATTCAATTCAGGACTACTAATTTGTTATTACCACCAACTAAAAACTTGTTAAACACTTACCTAGAGGCTCTTATGCCACAGCATTCACTGATTAGAGTTGTAAGTAAGTTATCTTGGTATCAGATAGGTAGGACTCTTTTTTATTCTCAACTGCCACAATTTATATATATATAATACACTGATTATTTAAGTCTTAGATATTTTAAATTTCCCTCTTCCTACCCTATGACCTTTTTCTTGTTTCACTTAAAAAAAACTAAAATTATATTATTATTTTTTAGATGGTTTTATTTAACAAACTTTCTTTATACACTTATGTTCAACCCTTCTGGTGAGATTGTTTGTTTTTGTGTTGTTTTCTTCAAAGTCCAGAATAAGTCCTTTTTATTTCTATCACACAACTTACTGGCGCCCACCCCTTTTATTTCACTTGTATTTAGTACTTCACATTCAGATCCAGGGATTACAGTGGATACACTTCAAGGGGTAAGTTTCCCTGGTAATTATGTTTCTCTCTACTGGGCCACATAAAAATCACAAAAAATATCCTTCCTCTTTACATCACTGCTGATACTTTGAGAAGTTAGAGTCTAATTTTTTTTATTTCTCTTTTTTTCATGTGTTCTGCCGACTGAAGTGCTTAGTAGTGAGAGGGTAGTTTCGTTGATTTAGTTACATGGTATCGACACAAATAACATAAATTTAGTAAATTTAATAGTGTGTTATAATATTTTGCAGGGTGTTATATGAATTAATATCTTATGCGGTGTCAGATATTCTATAAAATGTGTGGTACTAATCCAAAGTACATATAACAATCTTCAAGATCTGTAGTATCAGCACAAACAATTTAAATTCAGAACTTCCCCATGATCTACAACGACCCTAACAACACCAATTCAGATCTCCAACACTCCAATGTCAATTTAGAACTTTTCTAAGACTTCCGAGCGTTCAAACAATGCGGTCAGATACACTTTTAGTGGGACATTATTTTACGTGATTACATCAACTTACACAAAGTTATTCTAGAAGAAATTATCCAAACCTTATACATTTAAACTTGAGGTTTAATTCAAATGGGAATATTCGTATCCAGGATTATTTTTTCGGCGAAAAGGTTTAAATAAAATTATAATGCCTACTACGAGAGGGAATGATGATTACATTTTGATTAAAAGTAATTAAACATATCCTTCAAACAGCGTAGTTTTGATTATTTATTGATGTCTATATAGTGTTTTACTTCAAAACAGTCTATAAGTGCATCACTTATATTTGAAACAGTAACGAAGCTATCGATGACACGCCTTAGAAATCATTGTTGCAAGATTTCCTTCCCTTATTTATATTACTTGATTGGTTACGGTACCTATGCATTTAATTTTAACTTTGCATATAATACACTATTAATGACATAGTATCTTATTTGTCATTTTGAGAGGCAGGGGGATTAGCGGAGGAGGGAGGTTGAACTCCCAAACCCACTTCTGAGAAACAAGTTATATTTTTGAGACGACTGAATTGTATCTACTCTAAATGGGCACTGATCCTACTTTTTTTTAAACACTACATATATAAAGTCTGCATTGTATCCTCTAAAATTATTTGCATCATACCCAACAAAATCCTGCATTGTATTCACTCGGAATAGATTTCATACATAAATTTATCAAATAAGCAACTTTACTAAAAAGTGTGCGTTGTATCCACAAATGACGGATCATACGTCATAATTTTAATTCTTTTAACTAGAAAATTGAGTGAGGGCTTATTATATAGATATTTTTCCAATAAAAAGTATAGAATACATTTTAGTGCAATAATCTACAGTCATAGCTGTAACGATCCACTAGTATAAATTAAATTTGGTCCTTAAACGGGCATGCTTAAAATTAATAGAGTTGCTATGACACCAACATGAAGTCAATATGTTATATTTAATTTGTATCTATCTTAATTTTAAGCTATAGTTTTTTTGTTAAGTTTTTATTTTAACATATCGATTTGGCTGCACTCTGGTAAACTTGTAGTGAGTTAATTAGTAAGTCCATCCTGCTGCCCTCTCACAGATGTGTGACCAAATACATTTAACTTCGAAACAAGAATTAAGGTCCACCATTTGTGGATATAAAGAAGATATTTTAATAACGGTGTTCACTGGAGAAATGTCCGAATGGAGGCCATTCAGAGGGGATGCAACGCAGAATTTTGTGGGTATAATGCAGGTGGATATAAAGCAAACATTTTAATAAAGTTGTTTATTTTAGAAGCCCATTAAAACTGAATACAATTCAGATCCCCTATAAATGTTTTTGCATGGACTGGACATGTTCCACGGATTGTTCAGTACTGGTATAATGTTATTTCGCCGAGGTTTTCTCAGTGACGCAATCATTTTTGTATTACATTGACATGTTCTCTCATTATTATTTATTAGTAAATGAACTTACCAACGAGAGAAAAGATGGTTGCCGTTCAACATTGTTCTCTTTCTATATTATCTTAAGGACTGAACTCACCGGTGTGTGGATGGGAGAAAAGAGGTCAGTTTTTTTAAAATAATGATATGCGCTCTCTTTAAATCTCTGTAACAACTTAACTCACCAGTAGACTTCGTTGGAGGCAGTTTAAGCTCTGCTGTTTGCAGGACTTCTCCGGGACTAGATTTAGGAATATCGAACACAAGTAGAGTGCGTCTTTCCTCAATCATCTCCCTATGAGGTAGCAGGGACGCTGAAACCATATGAGTGTGGTTTGAAAAATACGTTGACAAAACAAATTTTACAACTAATACAATAAAATCGTTAATAGTATCATCCCCGTGTATATAAGCTTCACAATACATAATTAGGTACTAAAGAAGAAACAAATAAAACGAATCTTATAAAAAACATTTATATTAAATTAATTAATTACGTTATTTCAAATGAACAAGAATTAAAGTTAATTATTTCTCATCCAATAAAATAGCTCATTATTTAAAAACTAACCCCTAATCTAGATAAAATTAATCTAATAACGAATAAACATATACAACTAAATATATGTTATAAAGACTTGAGAACATCGTGGTGACAAATGAACAAGTCCTAAGAAGAGTGGATAAGAAGAGAACCAATTTGGATGATTCTTCGGTGCAGAGCAAACTGTATCGGACACATCTTTAGGAGGAACTGTCTTCTGCACAGCGTCATAGAAGGAAGGGCTAAGGGTGTAACCCCCCCTTTGATTCAATAGGTTCATAACACTATAAATAAAAGGTAGGTTGATTACAAGAGAGTTTATTTTTTATTCATAACATACAACTCGTATAAATATGAAAGTGAGACATACAAAGAGTAGTCGAGTGAAAAAGTCAACAAGGACTGACAGAAATAATAAATAATGGGGCAAGACCCCAAGTCTTTGAGAGAAAACAGTAAGACAATAATAAATAAATATATATAATATTGATCCAGCACAGAAGGCGACTAACCTAACTAAAAAGGTTAAATAAAAACAAACAGTAAAGCTGTACACAACTCATCGATGCCGATACAAATTCGACATGAGTATGCTGAATAATTATTAACTGCCATTGCAAGGCGCAAAAGAGAAAATTTAACAAACAATCAATAACTTAGATCAACCTAATCAGTTTTGACAGACACCATTTAAATTAGATCAATCTAACTATTAACTTGGCCGAAGCGCTAAGTGCTCGGGCTCGCGGCCCCAGAGTTGAACACCAAGCTCATTTATTACAAAAGACTAAACCCTTAAAACTTTGACAAGCAAACCAAACATTTCAATAAGTTTAACTTTAAATAAGATAACTAGCGCACCAAGATGGCGGCGTAATAAACCCCAAACCTGTCCGTGAGGCGGACAAGGTGGGTCTGCAAAAAGAAACAGAGTTTAGACGTCAAGTAATCCATAATGGCTGACAGGCAGATCCTGCAGTCTCAAAGAATTTAATTCTGAGTTACGTTTAAATAAATAAAGCCAAAACATATAAATTTAGAACATGAAGAGCCAAACATAATTTTGATACGACGAAAAATAAACTAAGTCTAAAGCTAAGACAAAGTGCCTCACCTAATTGATCGCAGAGAAATGAGTGACATCACTACATAGTCCAGCCGTTATATACAAAACAAAGTCTATCACGTGTTCACATACGGCGGGAAAGACAGTTGGGACAAGGGGGAAAGTACGTGCACACTTTTCGAGAACAGTCTCCATTAGCCGCGTAATTATTCAAATCACGCGCCGGTGGATAGGTCTTATTTCACCAGAACACAATCGTTGGCGCATATGGGTCTGCACATCTCGATGTTCACATGTTCGAGTCTAGCTCGGAGTTGTATCTCGAGCCACGGACGGTCAGTTGGATACTTGATGTGTTGCGGAGTGCGCGTAGTTTCGGAGTCGTGATGCAGACCAGTCAAAAGGGACCAGACTAGGTGAGCCAGACAGTCTTTCTAAGTTTCATGTCTGTGACAACGTCACAAGGGAAGGAGGAGGATTCAAATATTAGATGACTTGCTGGAAAGAAGAAGTTTCTGGGAGTTCGGGGAGGTGGCAGAGGACAGGGCGCTTTGGTGGTCTAGGTTCACTGATAAGATGGATGGACCTGCCATAAGACAGAACACCTAATACTACTACCACCACCATCATCCCTACTACTACTACTACTAATAATAATAGTAAATTATATTTCTAATGAAATTAACTAAGCTATTTTAGTATTTTAATATACACCAATGATACAACAAATAAATATTATAATTAAATTATACCTACTTAAGTAATTTATAGCCCTAAAGTAACCAAATCACACTTTAAAATAAATAAATCTAATTTAAACAAAAACAAAGATAACAATTATGATGATTTTCCACAACAAGGCTAATGAGCGCGAGATATGTATAAGCAATTCATAAGAAAACTATTAGTATACCGGTAGCTTTTTATTAGATTTTCACAGATTTTAAAAGCCATCATTTTACTTGGTTTGTTCATATTTACTCAACCAATTTAAATTTTAAATTAATATGAAGCTTCTCGAGGGAGAATCAGTAAGCTGCTTGAGGCGAAATCAGAGAAGTTGCTGGAGGGGGAATCAGAGAAGCTGCTGGAGGGGGAATCAGAGATGCTCTTCGAGGGGGAATCAGTGGAGGGGGAATCAGAAAAGCTGCTAGAGGTGAAATCAGAGAGGCTGCTCTAGGGTGAATCAAAGAAGCTGCTTGAGGCTGATTCAAAGAAGCTGCTCGAGGATAAATCGTGGAAGGTGCTCGAGAAGGAATCAAAGAAGTTCCTCGAGGAGGAATCAGAGATGCTGATCGAGGGAGAATCAGAGAGGCTGCTCGAGATTGTATCAGAGAAACTACTTGAGGTGAAATCAGAGAAGCTGGTTGATAGGAAGGTCACTAGCCTCGTTGCAGACATTATAACGATTCACGCAATGGACTGTCGCATCCTTTCTAAGATTCTTAATGTGCTTCGGATGGTATTGAAAGCATATCTCTTCTTGATGGTCAACCCTCCCGCTGCAACCACTGGGGTCTCGTGAACGAAGGTCTTCCCATGTATTTAGCTTCTTAAACTGCATGTTATTCTTCCATTTTACATATATATATGTAATATTTTACATATATATAATATATACCTCTAAAATATAATTTTACATGCTTAAAGCATCATTTTAAAAGTAGCTTACCTTTCAAACAAACAAGTAACTATCTCGAAAGGCGTAGGTAGATACACCCCAATTTTCTTACAAATGAATATACCTTCCGACTAGGAAAAAATACCAGATCTATTTCCACGTGTTCGTACATCAAGTCATGGGATTAAAGCTGTCACTTTTGATAGATATTATCAATACACATAAAACAACAATAATAAGATAGTCAAATGTGATCAATGTTGACCGCAAACTATATGTTTGTATTTTCTGAAAGGTGTCCAATCGTAAGAAAATCAAGGTTTTGCTTTGACACATTCAAGCAAAGAGAATAATAATTAGTAAGTTACAAAATAATACATCACTAACTTAATCTAAGATAAAGGTAACTAACACTAAAAAAAAGCTTTAGCAAACAAATTTTAATACCTGGGTAATAAGAGAAAGACATTATTATAAAGTAAATAGTAAACGAATTTTAATATCTGGGTAAGAGAAGAAAGACATTAAGAAGTAAATTATTCTAGGAAACCCCAGGGGACTGTTTCATAAAGCTACAAGAAAACTCTTATAACTACAAGAGAAATCTTACTATTTGTGTTTTAAAAGTAATTTTATAGCTTGGTTCCATAAAGGTACTTGTAGCTTAGAAATACTTGTAAATCCAGGAGTATTCTCTACAAGCCTAAGAAAGTAGGTCAAATACTTTCTAAGTGCAACTTTAATATGTTATTTGTAAATCATCAGTTCAGTATACTAATTTAATGAATAAATCAGATGTGGACATATTATGAGTAACATTAATATTATGTTTATAGAGTTATAATGAGGGTGTAGATGAGTGATTATTGAGGTTAGGAGACGCCCACGTGTGAACGATCTCGAATGAGTTTATTGACAATGGGAAACTATTACAATGAATAGGTAATTATTGCTGTACAAAATAAATTACAAACTGCCTTAGTTTAGGGAAGAATGAATTACGCAGTGCCCCACAGTAATGTTGAACCTCAAAAACAAACAACATTAATATAATCTACCTCATTTAATAACTTTTTAATAACTCTACTTCAGGAAGCTTCAAACAAAATGTAACTTGTGTATGTTCACTAATATTTTTAATAACTAATAAATTAAATATTTAACTACATATGTAACCAAATCGTTTTAAAATGGTTAGTGTACTTTTGGTTGCTGTTACAATAAAAACTAATTTGAATTTATTAATATGTCACTTGTAAATAAAACAGCTGACTTGTACATAACTTATTCGGGTGCACAAGAATTTACAAGTCAAACTATTTTCTTTATGAAACCCTTTTTATTTACAAGTGTAAAACATGCACTTGTAACTTGTAAATTATAAATTGTAGACTTGTAGTTTTATGAAACAGGCCACTGGAATCAAACCAGAAAATAATGTAGGAAACATTTATATTTAATTAACCTTCATCAGAACATACATAACAAGGTAAAGCATCAAATGTCCAACTATTATTATTATTATTATTTAGCACCACGTCTTACTACCCGTTCGGGTTACACTCTTAAATACTAATTACACTAATGGATTAGGAATTTGGAAGGTCGAATTTAGAGGAAGTGAACCCGTCATTTGCGTGGAGGGAGAGTGGAAAACCATTTAGGAAAAACCACTCCCAGTTCACCCGACCGAGATTCGAACCTCGATCTCCCCGTAAATGTCCAACTAAACGGACACAAATCGTTATTGGTTCCAGCAGAGTCTCTGAGGCTCTGAAAGTCATTATCTCACCCATACGTTTGGGCGTCAAACTCCTGACGACATCCGCTGGCGTCCCGGTGCGGTACAGGTCCAGCATGAACTGAGGCACAGAGGGGTGACGGCGTACGCCACCAGGTCTCCGGGGCGGGTCTCTGAAGGAAGTGTTGACTGACGTCGCGTGGGGTTGGATCAAGCTCACCTGAACGCTTGTTGTGATCACCTCCCGGGGCTCGAAACCGGGCCTGACTAGGGTGCACCACCACGAGACCAGGAGGAGAAACAGAACAGTTGCCGTGCACGCTGAGCGTTTCATGTCTCGTGACGTCATCATTACACCCGTTCACACGTTGACACTACACACTTCGGGTCAACTTATAGGTATCATAAACTTTGTCATTGCTAGATGTGCTCAGAACAGCTGTAAAAAGCCTTCAAATATGGCTACTAACCATCAGACAATTTTCTAAAAGGTTGCTTGTTTATTAAATTAACACCATGAAATATGTAGCCTACTCCAGATTATCTGATTAGCATAATCATCTTTACTAGATGTATAATCGGATAGTTGATGAACAAAGGATTTTTTCAATTAGATTTAAACTTTCTTAGACTCGGCTCAAAATACAACTAATGTAAACATAATATTTAGAAAAAAAATTGTTTAGTTGATTGACATTAAATAATTCTTCACCGGTTCTAAATTTTTTTACTTGATAAAAACAATAACATTATAGAATTTGTCAGTTAACACAAGTCGTAATCTTTGTTCGATGCAAACTTTTTCAGAAGATGAATTATCACAATATTTTTTACAGAGCAATCTGCCACACAAACACAAAATAATCTTGTTTGTTAAACTAAAAACTCAACCGTTATAAACTTACTTAGCACAAACATTTAATCAGTTTTGTCACATTTATAGCACTTATTAGCTTCGCAAACATTGTTAAGTATATTTAGTCCATTGGTATGGAGAGATTTTTGTTGGTGTCGATTATAAAAAAAAAAATATTTCACAAAGTATATTGTCTTTCAGTAGCGGTAACGCGTTTTCGAACAATTATTCAAATAACTACTAAGATCGACTGGAACTATAGCAAAGTTTTCAGCACATTTGTTTGCTATAAACAGTTGTCAATGATCTTAATAGCACTAGTAAGTTGTTACTCCATCACTAATATGCATCACCTCAAATGATTTCAAATTTAAAAAATAATTTCAGCTCTATTCGAGGAAATAACCTTAATACTAGATAAAATATAAATACTATAACAGCAATGTACGAAAATAATATAAAGCACCAAAGATTTTCGCCCCTCAGTTCACAAGCTAGTCTACTCTGATATGTCCAATGGCATGTCAAATACTTTCTAAATCACAATAAATAGTCATAGTGACAATCCAACCCTTTTTTAAAATTTGAAGTCACTGGCTCTTAATTCCATAGAGTTTACAGGTTAAACGTAATAATGTTCAACCGTAAAAGCAATTAACGAGTTCATTGTTAAGTAAGATTAGATTGTAATAATCAATTCAAAATTTAAAACATGTATGTGTGTAAAATTGTTAGATATTAGGTGAGAACTTGGTACTTCCCGTTATTATTAGACTTCCCCTCGTTAGAACGCGAATAAAACAATCAGGATAAGTTTGAAATCAAAACGTGCCGTCCCATACAACACCCATATTACGAGAACGAACATTCCCCCTGGCGGATCCTCGGGGAACTAAATGTCGTACTAAGTGCAGGGCTGCAGTTGAGGAACATTCCTGAATACCTGAATTATCAGCGACCGTTATTATAGTACACCTCTTGAACGGCAGACGCGCGTTCGGCACTACAACAGTTTGATTACTTTACGTGTACACGCTGGTTCAACAAAAACTAGCCCCAGAAATTTACTGGGGGCAGAGAAGAGGGGTGGGGGATGGGTTTAGAGGAGGGAAGGGGTAGTATGAGGCGCATACTATATATCACACATATTTATACACATATATAAATATATATGCGTGTTTGGCTACATCAATCAGTAGCTCATTTTGTGGAAAGATGTGGATATGCCAGAAAAGTGCAAGGGAGTGATCTACAATGCCTATTATCTACCATTGTTGACGTAGGTACGCTGCTGAAACGTGGGTATTGTAGGAATAGTATGAAAGCAGAATGCAGGCGAGTGACATAAGATTCCTGAGAAGCAGGTTTATTGCGACAAAATTTGACAGGATAAGAAATGAGACAGAAAGAGGAATAGTAGAGGAAGAGCCAGTCCATGACAGATAGAGAAGGCACGACTAAGGTTGTATGGCCATGTGAGAAGAATTGAGAGGGAAAGGCTGTCCAGGAGGATGTTGGATATCGAGGTGGTAGGGGGAGGTAGGAGTCCGAGAGGAAGACCAAGAAACAGATGGTTGAATGGGGGTACAATGTACTGGATGAAGACACGTGACTTCCGCAGAGTAGAAACACTGACCGTGTTGGAATTACGATGTCAGCGGGGATAAGAAGAATTCTCCAAGACAAGTGGTAAAACAACTGGTTTAGCAGCAAACAGGCGGTAGGTGAACCTACGACATATTTCAGAGCACACATGAACGCCTGAGCCTCAAACACCTTTAACCTACCCAGGGGCTTGTGTACGACATTACAGGGCATGGGCCGTAAAAAGCGCTTCTCAATGACAGAGGACTAACTGATACAAGGAACCACGACTGCGGAGAGGAGGCAACAGATGAGCGTGTTGTTCGGGAATGTGGAACTAGCAACAAGCCAGGCTACAGGGACGCAGTATCTACGGCATCCTACGAGACGGCGCGGCGTCCTATGGAAACTCCTTGACGTTACCCTAGCCTCGCTCATGGCACGTGAGATTATATTGATCAACTTAAGGAAGAAAGACAAAGATAGAACAGAAGAATAATAGACAATAGGATAGATGAGGGCAATGACACGGACGAAAACAGTGATTGAGAGGACAGGCTATACGTAGACGAGACGGACAATGGGAAAATGAAAAACACAAGACCTAGGATTTAAGATAGTAGCTGTGGGATGTGGAAAAGCCTAATGTCTAATTCACTCTAGGTATCTTGGAGAGATCTGCCGAGGAAAGGGGTTAGAGTATGGAATTCCAGGAGCAGCAATGTATCTGAGGACTGGAGGGTGCCTCTGATATACCGGCAGGCTGAACATAGAAGCAAAGAGACATGCAGGGGAAGAATGATTGGATCGGCTAAGGAGCCCTAGCCCTGGCAACAAGTTGGATCTGAGGCCGGCACTGACGGGCGAACCGAACATCGACAAGCCTGAAGGCTGGCGGCTGTCACGCAGCCACCCAGTTCGGCCAGTAGCAGCATCAAACCTTCAGTAAAAACATCCCGTAGGTCATCAAGGACAACGTGTAGCATCCAAACTGTAAATGCAGTAAGCTGCATTAGTTTTAAGCTGAATTTATGCTAATTTAAGGAACTTCGCTCCTTTGTAATAATAGATTATTAAATTATTAAATAGAGTTCAAAATAGAGGAAGAGAAAATAAATTAGAATACAAGGACTAGACATTATAATATAAGACATCTAATCATATATATCTTAGTAAATACAAACTCTTATAGGGTATTTGGAGTAGTCCTACGGCAATTTTTGAAAATGGGATGCCTCTAAAAGCTATTTTAAGTAGGCGATTCTTTTTTCTTCATAGAGCTGATTCCCCAAAAGCTATTTAAAGTGATCTTCACACAGACATTTTTTGAAATTTGGATTCGCCTAGAAACTATTTAAAGAGTACCTCGCCTTTTTTTTTTCAGAATTGCCTTTGGAGAAGATATTTTGAAGTGGTTTCCTTCAGCAAATTTTTAAAAATTTGATGCTCTTAGAAGCTATTTGGAATATTCTTTGGCTTGTACATTTTTGAAAATTAAATGCCTCTATACGTTGTATGAAGTTACGTATGTACGTTATATGATACAAGGCAATCTTAAGATTCATATTAAAAAACACCAGAAAATTTCGTTGGAGGGGAGGGATTTTGGACCCCAAAAATCCCCTACCCCCTTTTTTTCATGGTTTTCAAGTCTCACTTGATGACCAAGGAGAAATATAAACTTGAAATCCAAGGATAAATTATAGGAAATACTTCAACTTAAAACCCAAAGAGAAATCTTAAGATTGTGGTAAAAACAAGAATATGAAACAATTCTTAACATGGTGGATGTAATTATCATATTTTGAATGAAGGGAACAAGGTGTTCATATAACTAATAGTTATACCAGTACAAGTGTTTTTAAAGTGACACTTTTTCACACCTTCCACTGTTAAATTACTGAGATATAATTTGAAGATAGCAAGTAGTTGGTAAAATAAAGAGATATATACTTTGGTTCACGATAGGTTTAACTTTAGTTAGCAGCTGTAAAGGTACTTAAGACAGTTTTTATTTATCCACCATGCAAATATAATTTTAACAATAGAAGGAATTTATATTACCTGTTAAAGTGAGAAATATATTTACGAAATGGTCCCCAAGTTTGGTTAAAATTAGAATAGTTACCTTTTGTTAAAACTTTTTCCATCGTCTTAATAATTACGATTACTTAACTAAAATTCATTACTGCTAGTGAGGTTAAACATGAAATTACTAAGTATAGAAAAGTAAAGTGAGAAAATAGTATTTTTTGCGGTGAGGAGGGGTTAGAGAGTAAAGAAGAAAAATAGTATTTCATCTTGGTATGAAATATTGGCTTCGCTACTGCCAAAGAAAAAAACCCACTAGCGCACATGTTATTTTGCCACCGCGCAACGCTAAACAGTTCACCAACCATTGACGTAGGTACTATCCTATGGTGCAGGTGGTAAGACTGCACCAGGGCTCATAGCTTTGGGGGGCCCTAAAGCAAAATAGAATAGTAATTCCTTTCTAAGTATATGTTCAAATAATATTTTAAAATTAAAATATATTTCGATAAAAACATATTTATCATTAATTTTATGAGTAAGTGAAACACATTTTTATTCACAACAAATATCATGTTCTATGTTTGTTGGTAGGTTGTTGGGATTAGGTTAATTTGTATTGTTTTGGGATTCCCCGCCTCATTATACCAGACTCGGCACAGAACGTCGACTTTATGTAATATGTATTATGTGCTTTTATTTGTGATAAATAACAACAAATTGAAAGTGTTGTTTAAATTATTTCCAATAACTCCCTACATCACTACGTGGGCTTACACTCCGGATGACACAGACACATGACACATGCACCATCAGAGATAGAACACCAGTTAACAAATGAGATTGTTCAGACCGGTAAGTGCATGACACGGTGCTGTATGGAGCATGAGCCACGTGACACATCGTGAACCAGTGGTGACATGTTTGACGTGCAGAAAACGTTTAGTTGTACCTAGGTCAGCAATCTGTGCGTATTTTTAATTACTCCATGCGGGAGGACCAACAATTTAACAGTGATTTGGTTTGTATGTATTGGTGAAATAGCCTATACCCTGAAATGTATGTTTACACACCGGGTGATTATTCAAAGACTCGTGTGTTAGGGAAAGAGAGGCAGCAAGACGCATAATCCCAACACATCCTAAATGTATGTCTTAGTTTTATTTATTAATAGCCTATCTTAATGTTATGAGTATTCTTTAAGCAGGACAAACGGCACACCTGTAATTGGTATCTTATTTTAGGATACTTGGGGATACTACAGCCAATAACTCTTCGAAGGTACCTTAAAGGACCTCGCACACCGGCATAGTAGCGTAGCAGTACGGTATCGTAGCAGTATCGTATGTTTTTCGCTTGCCATGCTTTGCAATGGAGCTGCGCACACCGACAACCATCGTAGCACCATGGTAGCAGCATAGTAGCGTAGCAGTACGGTGCGTGGTTTTCTATTCCGCTTTGAAAGCGGACAGACACGTACGCTACTGTCATGGCGGCCGTTGCCTACCCCCACTACACCCTCTCAAACACTCCCTCCTCTCTTCCCCTCAAGTCTACACTCTTGGTGAGGCGGTATTGTTGTTGTTTTGTATTCGAGTAAAGCTGTGAAATGTGCAATTTTGAAGAAGAGCTTATTATTGTCGTACAAGAGTACAAAGTGATTTACGACATTGGAGATCCATTTTATTTTATTTTCTTATTTATATCATGTATCCACTTCTTTTTCTCTGGCTCCAGCAACATAGCCGCTACCACAATGTCCTCATCAGAGGAAGAAGACAAGGTATCACTCATTATAAGAAACAGAACCACAA
>CABFWO010001444.1:146994-162043 GCA_902155825.1 Timema genevievae | reverse complement strand
AGGTGGACAAAGATGCGCCTCTTTTCTCATTGATTCTATATCATTGTATATTATTTTATGCGTGTTCTTATGTGGAGTGGTGATGATACAATGTACATTATTCCGTTCAGAAATCTTACGAGTTTATAGAAAGAGAGAGAAAGTCTGTGCGGTGCTCCGTACCATTTATTTACTAAGCGAGTAGAGTAAAATTAAATTATTTAATTCAGAGTCTGACTCGGAATCCCAATCTATCAGAAGTTCCTCTAATTCACACGCCATATCACGTCTTGTACCACTGGGTGAAAGCTGCCTGACTCGCTTCAAATCTGCGGTGACTTACAAAAACCTATTCCTGTGCTATGCCTGCCCTCTATCAGGACTGTGTTCAATGTGCAGTGTCTTGCAGAAACCTCTTCCTGTACTATACCTGCCCTCTGTCAGGATTGTGTTCAATGTGCGTTGCCTTGCAGAAACCTCTTCCTGTGCTATACCTGCCCTCTGCCAGGATTGTGTTCAATGTGCGGTGCCTTGCAGAAACCTCTTCCTGTGCTATACCTGCCCTCTGCCAGGACTGTGTTCAATGTGCGGTGCCTTGCAGAAACCTATTCCTGTGCTATACCTGCCCTCTGCCAGGATTGTGTTCAATGTGCGGTGACTTACAAAAACCTATTCCTGTGCTATACCTGCCCTCTGCCTGCCCTGCGTCCAATGTGCGGCGGGCCTAAGTTCTGGTGGTCATGAGATTTCGAGTTACTTAAGATTAGAATTAGTTAGTTACATTTCCTTCAGGTTTTCTCATGAACTTAACTGATCAGTATCACAAGCTATCTTTATCGTCATTTTGTTACGATGGATTTTATCCGAATATTCGCCCGAAGTTTCTCCCGTGTAGTTGTATGTATATCTACCATATTGGATCTCTTCTACACCGCTACTTGAAGTTAGCCACGTCTGCTGTGCCATTCTTCTCCCCTCGCCTAATTAATTCTTAGCCAACATATCAAGTGTACGTCCTCTACGATATTGATCTCCACCCTTGTTTCTCTATCTCTCTCATCACGTTGTATTTTCTGCGAATAATGTTCTTTCCTTTGCTAAAGGCAACACTCTTCTTTACGTGAGTTGACTTTGAACAGCTCGGTGACTTCACTCTCGATACTTTTACCTCACCTTTTTGGCAGTTTTCGTCTTTAGATACGCATGCTCTCCATAGCTTGTTAATTTTCAAATACAAGTTCAACCCTTTTTTTTATTTCATTTTAAAAATGGACTTTCCTAGTAACGTAGTATATTTTTTGTCTCTTCTCTACCCAAATCACGGAACAAATTAATGAGCCAATCGTCGCTGCCCAATGTTCTGGCTCAGTAATCAACTGTACCTTCGTCCGCACCCGCTAAGATTCACCTCCAAAGATAATTATCAATTAACTCTAAGGCTATATACACCTTTTGAATTAATGATCTATCTATTTAAAACGGCAGGGATGAGGAAGCAACCATTTCAGAGGCAATCTACCTGCATTTGAGTGGAAAGAGAGTAGGAAACCGTTCAGTTAAAAACCACACTTAGTTGACAGGACTGGGATTTGAATCCCGATCTCTCCGTCATAATTAGACTAATCTAACACAAGTGTGATGCCTTAGACCGTTTGGTCAGTGCTCGACAAGCATGCTTGGATCTCTTCTACACACTAAGTGTGTAATACTTGAAACCTGAGTTGTAGTTTTTAACAACGTCAAGCGTATACTTAATACAATATTTTCTTTCCGAGACGCATACGCTCGCTATGGTTGCTAGCGCGCCACTGACGTGATTGACAAGCACAGACATGCACTATCAAGCACGCTTGCGCAAACTCTTGCTTGAAGACAGAAATTGAAACAATTTTGATATCTGTCAGGCTCAAGCAAAAGCCATCAATCACTCCTACAGATACTCAAAATGCTTGAGCAAGCACCATTCTTGTCAAGCATGCTTGATAGTTTGTGGAACCCTTAAACATTTGCAACAAACAATTGGTTTTTTAATTATTATGTTTTTCTTTTAACGACGCTGTGCCTACGTGGAGATTTCGAAGCTATTTCGCGAAGCGGGTTACATATTAACTTGACGTACCTAAGCAGTCTAAGCACTATCACACTTAGACACCAATACACGAAATAGAAAGAGAGGGAAGGAAATGAGCAGTTCATCCTGCGAGGCCTCTTGTTTATCTACTGATAACACTTTCCCTCTTCCTATGACGAGTTTACACAATCACTATAATATTTGCTGCTTGAAAACATCAACTGGCTTTTAAAATTACCTTTTTCTTGTTTCCTATTCTAGATAGACATTTGCTACCACGGACTTTTTTAGTCTATATCCTGGCAGGAAGATTCCTACAGGACATTTTCGTGAAAAAGCAAAATAGTGTGAGTTGTAGAGGATTTATAAAAATAAATATGTTTAACAAAAAAAAACTATTTCAAGATAAAAATAATAATTTTGTGACAGTGTAGGACTATTTATAGAATTATTTAAGAATGTGTGGTTTTTGTATAAAAGTAATCTCTTCAAAACTCGCTGAGTAAAACGTAAATTCTTTAACATGGGATGTCCTATCGTGACCTGCCCGTGACTTCACAGAGAAGTAACGTCCTTAACTGTCTTTACATCTTCTGGTGTCGTTTACCACCACTCCTGTGGTGAATGGACTCTAGTCTAGGTGTAGGAAGAGCTCTTCTTGGCTATTTCAAACTGTGCCACGGAGATGGCTCCTCATGCATTAATAATGAGGTTAATGATATCATCAGGAGTCTGTTTCATGAATCCCCCCCATCTTCCATTGCTAGCTTCGAATGTTCCTTCGTTCTTTTGGCTGGCACTGTCAGCAGGCCTACTATATACCATATCAACCAACTACTAATATTCAATACATCATACTACCACATTTTGGTATTTATTAAATCATAACATTCATCAATTGAAAAATTACAGTTGGACACGGGAATCAAATCTGGGACTCTTGGCTTGGATTACCCCTGAGCTATCAAGGATTTGTCACGTGCTTAGGGTAATTCTTCTCTCATATTTCAAGGGCGAGTATGAATATGTTAGGTGAACTTGACGACCTATATTGCGTGCCCACCAATGTATACGTCTTAAGGTGGGATGGAAGTGGACGCGACTTTTTTTTGACCAAAATAAGTAAAACATTTCTCCAGTACAAACCTAGAGTTTAATTTTCTTCAACAATTGTTGAATATTTTTCATGAGCCTAGAGGCATTATGCCATGATTTAACAAACATTTTTGGTGGTGTAGGAGTAAGGGGTCAGACTTCTGTGCTGGGGGTCCGGGTTTCAATCCTCGGTCCCGGCACAGATTTATCTGATTGCTAAACCCTTCCTTCACCTCTGACAAGACGTGTATTAATCACAACTTGTGAATGTGTGGAATGCCAGGCCTCCACCGTGGTTCGGATCCCACGTTAAACTGTAGGTCCTCCATTTCATCTCACAATCACCCTATCATTACACATTAGCGTAAGTGCGTACAGCCCGAACGGGTAGTAAGACGCGGTGATGATGATAATAATAAACACATTTTATATGAAAAGAAAAAGTTGTCATTAAACTCCAGGACACCCTTGACAGATATTCAACAATTATTGATATCACCATGTGAAGAAAATTAAACTCTATGTTAGTACTGGAGCAATATTTTTTTTATTTTGACAAAAAAAAAGTTTTGCCAAAAAAACTGCAAAAACACTGGCCTTTTCTCGCGTCCCCTACACTCCCCCACCTTAAGTTAAAGTAAATCTTCTGGTAAAAAAAAAACACTTATTTCTTAGCACCGCGACTTACTACCCATTCGGTTTATACGCCTATGCACTAAATTACTCTAATGGTCTTAGAGAATATGAAGGTTATATTTAGAGGAAGTGTACTCGCATTTGCGTGGAGGGAGCGTGGAAAACAATTTTTGAAAAGCCACGTTCAGTACACCTTACCAAGATTCGAACCTCGATCTCCCCGTTATCGGCAGTCTAGTCTAACACTAGAGTAGCGCGTTAGACTACGCTGCCACCAAAATGGGTCCCAGTATATTACTTACGCTAATGCTGAAATATGAAACCTGACACGCCCCATGACCGGCAAATGAGACTAGATGAATGTGAAATATTTATACCGTGCCCATCAACGTGGCTCATTCATCAACTAAAGTGTGATATTCTTTCAAGAATACGGGGGGAAAAGGGAGCAAGTCCAATTTTAACTCAAATTGAGTTAATGCTGCCATCTATTAGACAATCATAAGACCTTGATAATGTATTTTAGATTATGGTTAAAATACATCTGTCACATTTAAATTGAGTTAGTGCTGTCATCTGTTAGACAATCATGAGACCTTTATATTACTTTAGATTATGGTTAAAAGAAGCCTCTGACATATTTATATTGAGCTAGTGCTGCCATCTGTTAGACAATCATGAGACCTTTACAATGCACTTTAGATTATGGTTAAAAGACATTTCTGTCATATTTAAATTGAGCTAGTGCTGCCATCTGTTAGACAATCATAAGACCTTTACAATGTACTTTAGATTATGGTTAAAATACATCTCTGTCATATTTAAATTGAGTTAGTGATGCCATCTGTTAGACAATCACAAGACCTTTACAATGTATTTTAGATTATGGTTAAAATACATCTCTGTCATATTTAAATTGAGTTAGTGCTGCCATCTGTTAGACAATCATAAGAACTTTCTAATACACTCTATATTATGGTTAAAAGAGGTATCTGTAACATTTAGATTGAGTTGGTGCTGCCATCTGTTAGACAATCATGAGACCTTTTTAATGCACTTTATATTATGGTTAAAAGAGGTATCTGTCACATTTAAATTGAGCTGCCATCTGTTAGAAATCATGAGACCTTTCTAATTTAATCTATATTATGGTTAAAAAAAAGGCCGGTCATATTTAATTTAGTTAAAGATAAATGGTGCGGTGCACCGTATAAACTTTCTCCCGCTTTTATCTTAAAACAAACACAAGATTTGTGAAATGAAATAACAAGTCAATACATTGTTGTAGAAACATAACACTCAAGATCACAATGGAATAATATACAGTTTTACTTACTCTATGGCATTAGGAACTAGGAACAATGTTACAGAAAAATAGAGAAAAGAGAAACATATTTGTCCACCAAAGAGCATAAGAACCAAATTCATTTTCAAAGACCTGAATTAAAAAGTATGTATATTTGCTTATAGCTTAAAAATTATTGGTTTTATAAAAATATATTTCAAATAAAAGATTTGTATCTTTAACAGAACTACAACTTTTCTATGAAACGTTATTTCTTATCTCAAATAATTAGGGAGAAATGATGAAAATTGGAAAATTTCCCCCCGTGTAAAGTACCCTCAAAGTCGTTTTCATGAGAAAATGAGAATTTATAACTTGTTTATAATAATAAACAGTGTTTAGATATAAAATTTAATCAAAATCGTTTGAGCTAATTTTGAGAAAATAGATTTTTTTTTCTATTTTTCCCCTTCCTTAGATTTAGGGTTAGATATCTAATTCAAAAAAAAATCCTCCGGGGGAACTTAAGTAAACGCCAGTTACCAAGTTTTAGCCCAATCTGTAAAATGGTTTTGGCTCTAGCCCGAGGTACAGACAGACAGACAGTCACACGGCATCCCGGAAACCCCCTTTTTTTTGTTTCAGGGGGTCATGAAACGTCAACATTAATCAGAATCTCAAAATTCGATTATTTTGAAGAGTACAATACTTTCTCAGTACAAAGATAGATGGTACATGACAACATTTTAACTTGCACATGAACCAAAGACCGTAAATCATTTAAGGTGGGGATGTAGGGAATGAGAGAGAGGCTCGGTATTTCGGCAGTTTTTATATCAACAGCTGTTGATTATCTGTTATGGGCATAGCGACATTAGATGACACACCTTTTAAATGTGCCTTTCATTTGAGAGTGGGTGTATGGAGTGTTTGTCACCAGCGGTGGGTCATTGGTGAACTTCAATACCCTCGTTTCCTTAAAGCTGAATCATGTCCCATAACGTCTCGCTAAGGCTTCCCAAAAGCTGTTGTAAGACTTCCTTCCGTCACAATTTGACCAAAGGATCGCTATTTACTTGTTCTGACTGGCAACTTTACTTACTTTAGGGCATTATGATAGGTGCTTAGGAAACGCAAGAAAACGGCAGTATTTTGTAGTTTTTATAACATATAATATATTCCCGAAAATTAATCTAAACCAATAGAAACATAAAATTTAATTGTATACACATGGTAATATCAACACCTGTTCTTAAATATAGTTCAAGGGTGTACTAGAACAGTGGTTCCCAAACTTTTTGAATCGCGGAGTTATTTTATCCCAAAAAATGTACTATACACACTACAAAAACACTGACTTTTTCCGCATCCTATACATCCCCACCTTAAGAACTCAAAAGTTCATTGCGACATTTACAAACGTACGCCACCTGTCCCTATCATGAATTAGTTCTATCCAGTCCACCTCATTACACTCCATACCTATCTTGAGCTAGTTCTATCCAGTCCACATCATTACATCCTATCCCTATCTTGAGCTAGTTCTATCCAGTCCACATCATTACATCCTATCCCTATCTTGAGCTAGTTTTATCCAGTCCACATCATTACATCCTATCCCTATATTGAGCTAGTTCTATCCAGTCCACCTCATTACATCCTATCCCTATATTGAGATAGTTATAGCCAGTCCACCTCATTACACACCTTATCCCTAACTTGAGCTAGTTCTATCCAGTCCACCTCATTACATCCTATCCCTATCTTGAGCTAGCTCTATCCAGTCCACCTCATTACACCCTATACCTATCTTAATATTAATTAAATTGATGCTCAGATTGAAACTCATGTGATTAAAACTGTATTTTATTTGTAATAATTTTTCATTACATCACTGTGTATTTCCAGATATCCATTAAATATTATTTGTAAATTTATATAAAAACAAATTTCGTAACTTTGAATTTCTACTTTCAATTCAATTTCCCTAATGCGACAATACAAATATTTTAAACAAGATTAACAGATGTTGATTTTCGAAGTTATCTTCAAAATGAAGATGAATTTGGTCAAGCAGTTCGGTTTATTTTATGGAGAGGATTTTCTAGCTCAGAATTAGGGCACAGGGAACATTTATGTGAATTGGTCAATTGAGTGGCGCACCATTATTACTCACGCCCTTTGGTTTATTTTGCTAACGAGACGTAGAATCAAAATGGTTCCAAGCTATATTTTGGACCAATAAATATAAACAGAAGCTAATATCACGTATTTCAAATTGGCTGAAGGCTCCTTTACAAATGTTTTTGCTGGAAAAAAATGTTTCAATTTGAGAGAGAAAGATAATAGACCCCTTGGTTTGAAATTACCTTCAGAAATAAAGGAAATTGGTTGATATAGTAAAAAAAAAGTTTTCATGTAAACCTTTCAGAATCTTGCCATTTGTTTGTGCTTCTCTTCTTACCACCTATCAGGGCTCTCCACATGTTTACTTGAACCAGGTAGAAATGAGAAAGGCATAGTTTAGAGAAAATGTAGCCAAGTTTGCGTGAATAACTGATTCAGGAAAAATCAAAGTCAGTAAATGTGTCCGAAATTCGAGTATCAAGCTTCTTGACTCCAGGAAAACCAGATTATACGAGAATTATCGCCAATTTTTAGGGATAGCTAAGGTAGAGGGGAGAGAAATTGCATCCGCATTAACATTAACAATCGATGGGAAGACCTTGTGTAGAAAATCACCCTCTGTTCTTCAATCCAGGCATCGAACCCTAACCTTATCGTTTATGGAAAACCAGTATAGTGTGAGTCCAACATCTTGGACCACTAGGTCTACTATATGTTTATGATTTTATCATTTGGTGTTCTGTCTTTAGACAGGTCCGTGACATCCGAATCGAGTCCTCCAGCTTGTCCTATTAACATTTTCCTTTTTTATATCCTGAAATTTAATCTGGTTTCCTTGTTTTAAATCATCCATCCTTTCCATTCCTCCTCTTCCTGGTCCTCTTCTCTCTTCCACCTTGTCTTCGATGACGTCACTTAATAAGCTCATATTAATTTTTTTTATAAATGCCTTTTTCTACCATTTCAGGTTAAATACATAAGTACTAATCACTATAACGTGTTAGGGACGAGGAAGGTTTAATTTAGAAGAAATGTACACAAATTTGCGTCGAGGGAGAGTGTAAAACCATTTAGGGGAAAACCACCCTCAGTACACCTGACCGGGATTCGAACCCCGATCTACCCGCCATCAGCAGTTCAGTATATTTCAAGAATGACGCCTCACACCATGTGGCCACCAAAGTTGATGTGGGTATTAATCTCGTTCCATTTCACGACAGAAGGCAGGCATGTATCCAGAATTTCTTTCGGGGGGCGGGAGGGGGGCTCATACCCCAAATATTGTCCAACGACGACTGTCATCTCAAGACTTAACAGCGGGGGGAGGGAGGGGGGGGCGGACGAATCTGACCTGCATGGAGAGGAAAATATACCAACATTTCTTACAAATATATATTGAAGTAGACCCATTCTTGCATGAATGTGCAATATTTACTATTAATTGATATATTTTTATGACTTTTAATAGAAAATATACTAATTTTACCATTTTTTTTCCTAAAAACTAATAAATTTTCTATTCAAAGTCATAAAAAATATATTAATCACTATTGAATTCAAGCATGGGTCCACTGTATTTTTTTTTTTTACAAAATTTTGACATATTTTCATCTCCATGTATGGAGGAATTCATGATTATATTACATCTTATTATTTACGATGTTTAGTCCGGTCAAGAAAGTGAAACTGAAATTAATTACTACTGTATTTTTTTTTATTATTACTACATGATAATTTTATAGTTTTTATCTTTTTAAAATATTTTTTAAATTGGTTTATATTTGGGGAGAGGGGGCCTTCAGGTCCACGAGCCCCCTCCCCCTCTGGATACGTAGATGCCAGCAAGGGAATGGGGCCATTTTTGCTTGTCAGTGAAGTTCCCAGTGGTGCTGATTGTATAGGAACGCAGAATGAGGGCATTACAGCAGTGTGTTTCCATGACAACAGTTGAAGCTGTATGACCTACACAGTGTCAACACTCATCATTTTTCCTCTCCTGGGACCAACTACTCACTCACTCTATGTACTGTACATAGAATGGAACATGTTAACAACCACAATGTGATACAACTCTCGCAATTAAAATTTTAAAATATCTTCACGCTTTTATACAATAAAGTTTTCGGTACTTTAAAAAAAAATATATATATATATATATATATATATGCTTGAACTCATAAATAAAACAGACTTTCCAAACCTTACACGCCTCGGTGGTGTAATTAGCTAACGCGCTAATTTAATATCGAGCTAGACTGCCGAGGACGGGGAGATTGAGGCTCGAATCTCGATCGGGTGAACTGAGTGGTTTTTTTTCCTAAATGATTTTACACTCTACCTCCACTCAAATGCGGACTCACTTCCTTTATATTAAACCTTCCCAATTCCTAGCCCATTAGCGTAATTAGTACTTAGGCGCATAACCCGAACGGGTAGTAAAACGCGGTCATTATTATTATTATTATTATTTCCTAACCTTAGCAATACAGGTAGGCCCCCCTTTTGAAGTTGCTTCAAATATTTTTTCCTATGAGGCAGGCACACACACACACACACACACACACACAAATAATGTAGTAAATAATTAGCTGGTCATAAAAAGACGCATAAACTCTAATTAAAATTAAAAAACAACTCTAAATAATTTGAAGAAGCATCTAACTTAAAAAAAAGTTTCGGTGGCTGCGTGGTCTAACGCGCTACTCTCGTGTTGGACTAGACTGGCGATGATGGGGAGATAAAGGTTCAAATATCGGTCGGGTGTATTGAGGGTTTTTTCCACTCTCCCTCCACTCATATGCTGGTACACTTCCTATAAATATAACCTTCCTAACTCCAAGAATCATTAGCGTAATTAGTACATAAGCGTATAACCCAAACGGGTAGTAAGACACAGTGCAAAAAAAATATAGAGTCCAATCGATAACCACTATTATGCCGGGATCACGATAAACTTAACGTTAACTTAAAGTTAACTTAACTTAAGAAAACAGATGTGTGATCACGATTCACGTAACTTAACGTAACAACTCGAACCAAACATCTCCTTTCTAAAGTATGTGTTTTTATTTGTGATTTTTACTATTTGTATTAGTGTTTTTTATCTGTGAATGTTTACTGTTTTATACCGATATTATAGATATTTATCATTACATTTTTTGGATAAATTTTCTTTCCTATTTTAGTTTAATTTTAAATCTACTTTAGCTTAATAATACCACAAGTTGTGAAATGTATAATACAAGTTTTTCTATTAATACATGGCTAAATATTAACTAGCATTAACGAGCAGAATTTAATGCTTTTACAATTATGATTATGTTAGTTGATTTATATTTTAGTAAAAAGGATCTTTTTTTATATAGTAAAAACTTTGTGGTTTTAACTTATTTACAATATTTGAATTAAGTCTGTTCTATAACGTTCTATAATAATAAGATTCTAGCGCTTATTTTAATTAAATGTCCGATCACTAGAACTAAATCTAAAAAGTAGACCTTGGTCATAAAACCAACAAATGAATGACTAAATAGCCCTGTTGAAGTCACTCGCATAATGATTGGCTGGCTAGATCACGTGATACCCTTCAAGTAACGTTCACTTAAAGTAAAAGACCTCCCAGGACATCTCTTACGTTAAGTTAACTGTATCGTGATTGCTTCCATTTAAACACACGAGGAGAGTTAAGTTAGGTTAAGTTAACTTTAAGTTAACGTTAAGTTGATCATGATCCGGGCATAAATATCTTCAAAGGGTATACAAATTTAAAAAAAAAAGGGGGTAGGACCCCTTTGAATAACATCCGGCCCCCAAATTCTTGACTTTGTGTTCCCAATTCTTCCAACTCATCTTGTTTATGCTGATCCGCGCACCCCTCTTCCAACACTAAAAAAAGTTCCAGTATCACAGCACGCAAGTCTTCCCAATTGATGACAGTCAAAATAAATCAGCTATTCTTGGTAAATATTAACAAACCATTTTCAACATTTTAAAAATTCCGGCACCTTAGCTCAATCGGTAGCGTGTCTGTCTACTGAGATAGAAGCTCCCGGGTTTGATTACTGGCATGTCCTAAAAATGTATCATTGGTGAAATGTGGTTTATACCCTTTCATAGTGATGAATTAACGACCGGGGGTCTGGTTGCTGTGTCTGTTCTAGATTTAAGTAAGTTTATAAATCGTGTGGTGATATAATCAGTCGCTTAAGAGAGTGCATGTTAAATGGACCTACCACAAATAAATAAAAACATCTTGAAGATGGTGATGGAAAAGTTCTGATTTGTCAATCTGTGCTGCCTATACGATGTTAACCTACTGCAACTTACTGTATGGGGTTGTTTACAGGAAGTAAAGGTGATCATGAAGTTGAGTGTGTCAGCGTACCGTGCGCAGGCTTCTGCGCACAAGAAGATACTCAACAACAGCTACCAGATGTTGCTCAACTACGGTGCCACGTGCAGCACTGTACAGTCCCATCAGCACCTGCCAATACCTGCCGTCAAGGTAATTATCACATTGGAGGAAAAAAACTTTTTTAAAAACGTTATGCCGGGATCACGATCAACTTAACGTTCACTTAAAGTTAGCTGAAAGTTAACTTAACGTATGTGTGATCACGATTCACGTAACTTAACTTAACAACTCGAGCCAAACATCTTCATTCTTGGGTATGATCTGTGATTTGTACTAGTTGTACTGTGATGATCTGTGAATGTTTACAGTTTTCTATCGATATAATAAATATATATTACAAAACATTTTTTGATAAATTTATCTTTCTTATTATAGTTTAATTATTTTTTTTCAATGTCTGATCACTAGAACTTACGCTAAAGAGTAAACATTGGTCATAATACCAACATATGAGTTACTAAATAGCCCTGTTGACGTCATTCGCATAATGATTGGCTGGCTAGATCACGTGATACCCTTCAAGTAACGTTCACTTAAAGTAAAAGACCTCCCAGGACATCTCTTACGTTAAGTTAACTGCATCGTGATCGCTTCCATTTAAAAACATGAGGAGAACCTTTACGTTAAGTTACGTTAAGTTAACTTTAAGTTAACGTTAAGTTGATCGTGATCCCGACATAAAGGCTGTCACTTACAGTCCAATTTTCATACGAATAACCTCATCTGACAATTTAAAATATATGTTTTTAACTCCGATTTTTAATACCCATTTGGTTTATACGTATGCGTACTCATTACGCTAATGTGTTAGGGATGAGTAAGTTTGAATTTAGAAGGAAGTGAACCTGCATTTGCGTGGAAGGAACTGGAATAGCATTTAGTTAAAAAAAACACTCTTGATACACACGAGCGGGGTTTGAACCCCAATCTCTCCGTAATCGGCAGTTCAATCTGTTGCGAGAGTTATGTCCTAGACTAGGGTTGTCCAACTTTTTCATCTCAAAGGACATATCTTGTTATAAATTTACACCGCGGGCCAGACATATCTTTAGTGATCTCATAAACCGAATACAGCCCTACAAACAGCAAATAATAATCCGCTTCGTTGGCCGCGTGGTCTAATGCGCTACTCACGCAGCAGACAAGACAGTCGATGACGAGGAGATCGAGGTTTGAATCTCGATCAGGTGTACTGAGGGTGGTTTTTCCAAAAATTGTTTTTCCACTCTCCTTTCACGCAAATGTAGGTACTCTTCCTATAAATATAACCTTCCTGATTATTAAAATCATTAGCGTAATTAGTACATAAGCGTATATTATTATTAGGACAGCGTCTTACTACCCGTTCGGGTTATACGCACTAACGCTAATGTGTAATGGTAGGGGTGATTGTGAGATGAAATGGAGGACCTACAGTTTAACGTGGGATCCGAACCACGGTGGAGGCCTTCGTCTTGTCAGAGGTGAAGGAAGGGTTTGGCAATCAGATAAATCTGTGCCGGGACCGAGGATTGAACCTCGGACCCTCAGCACAGATGTCTGACACCTTACCCCTAGACCACTGGGTCACCCATAAGCGTATAACCCGAATGGTTAGAAAGACGATAGATTAAAAAAAACACTCAATAAACAATAATTACTATTATTTTAAATACTTATAAATAAATAGTATTTCTGGTTGGTAGAATCTTTAAAATTTTACTGCCAATAAAAAAAGTTTATTAACCTCCCAAAAATGTATTGTGACGTACACACGCACACACACTTTCTCAAAACTATTAGAATTATAAATATTATATATTTATACATATACCAATCAAATAAATGCATGTTAAAATGCAATCTTGACCTTTTTTAAATTAATATTTTTATTTTAATCATCAGCTAATTCACATCTGCCAACGGGGATTGCCCGTTAATTTTCTTCCAGAATACTGTGAGGGCCACAGTTGGCCCGCGGTCTACCAGTTGGACAACACTGACTTAGACCATCCGACCACCGGATCTACTTTCACTTATTCATACGTCAAGTCATGTGATCTACAGCTATAATCATCGATAGATATGATCAGTACCTACAAATTAAAACTAATAATATAGTATAATAATATAATAATTATTGTTGATGGTAAAAAAATACATCAGTGATTTTTAAAGGTCATTTATATGAAAATTGGATTGTAGACAATTATTTATCTATTTAATAAATGTATTTATAGAAAAATAATTGACATACATATATTATTAGCTAAGATTTGAAGATAACTTATTTGTTTAAAACATGGCGCACGTATTTTACTCACACACACTACAAGAAAATTTTAAATCCTTCTAAACATATTTCAAGCGAAGTTGAATTGCAATCCTTTTCTTCTCTCCAAAATTAACACTAAAAATTAAAACTAAGCCATGTTTCGAAAATCCTAAACTTACATGTTAACAGTAGATTTTATATACGCACCCTTATATAATATGTGAATCATGAATCTCTAATTGAATCGGTGATTGGAAAAAGGATAACATTCCATAAATATGGTAAACTAAACTGAGATTATAAAAAGGATAACATTCCATAAATATGGTAAACTAAACTGAGATAGCCATTTTGTAGGTTTTTTATAAGCCATCTAATGAATGAAAGAAAAGGGGAATATTTTAGTCTCGTATCATGCCTAAAATCAGCCTTGAAGTTTCGTTGAGTGAAAAAAAAGGATAAGATACCTGGAATGTTAACCTTTTTATACTCAACAGTGAGCTTGTAAAACTGATATTAATAACAATGGACCATTCATTTTCACAGTCATTGCGCGTGTGATGCGGCAAAAAGACGTGTTCAAAGCTGGACTAAACTAATTAAGTGTGAACTACTGAAAACAAGTCCTTTATTGGTTTTTGAAACACAAACAATAAAATGAAAGTAAAACTATAATTAAATAATGTTTCCAACACCGTATAAATCCTACTTTTTGTTATTGTAAGGAAAATACTCTTTAGAGGGAAGACCGCCGCTATATAAAATAATCAAGTAGCGGCTCTTTATCAAATAATGGAAACATGAGGGCAGAGGACTTCTGTAGAGACCGTTACTGACCGCATCTGTGGGTCTCTATATCGCCAGCCATTGTCAGTCATGTGCGCAGTTGCTGCCAGGTTTTTTTAAATTTAATATATATCAAGTTTAAAAATAATTATTTTTAATTTTTAACTTACTGTTAAAAATCTTTTTTGCTATGAAACTGATATTAGCTGCTTAGCTACCTGCTGTCAAAGCATTGAGTGGAAAAAAGATATAATTTCAACAACTTTCATTATTAATGATTAATAAAGTAAGGAGAATTTCCCTTTGATATCTTGGGATTGAGTACTTATTGACTAGGAATACAATTGCTTAGTGGTAACATTTTCAATAAAACTTATAGTTTTGACATTAAATTTTTTTTTT
>CABFWO010001444.1:107699-146947 GCA_902155825.1 Timema genevievae | reverse complement strand
TTTCGTTTTAAAGAAAACTAGGAAAGCTGGAATGTTATCATTTTTCCACTCACCGATTCAATTAAGATTAATCTCCTAGTAAAGATCTAATTTCTAACCCAATAAACATTTAATGAATGCAAACACCAAGGCCACGTCTAGGGGGGTGGCAAAGGGGGTAATTTCCCTGGGCCTCACATTCCAGGGGGCCACATTTCCTCAAAATATCATTAGATTCAATTACAGCTATTATTATAAATTTCGCTTCAAATAGTTTACAGATAACTAACAGCAATAAGTATTCGCTTAGTGATAGGCAAGGCCGTAGTCAGGGGAGGTTGGGGGTTCAAACCCCTCGCGAAATTTTATGAACAGAATTATATATGGCTTTATTTATGGTTCAAACAATATTAAAATTAAGATACAAATACAAATTAGGGGGTTGTGTTACCATAAAAAGCACTTTAGAGAGCTTCTAGAGGTGTTAAATATTTCGAAATTTTCCTAGCCTTCGGCATTTTGGGGGTTATTTTACCATAAAAAATCTTACAGAGCTTAAAAAAGTGTTTAATATTTAGAAATTTTCCAAGCCTTCGGCAGTTAGTGAGTTGTTTTACCATGAAAAAAACCCACTTCAGAGAGCTTCTAGAACTGTTTATCATTTATAATTTTTTTCTAGCTTCCAGCAATTGGGGGATGTGCCCACCAAACCCCCCCTGAAATTATTGGCTGGCTACGGCCTTGGTGATAGGGTTCCATTCCAGATTACTGAAAACCCTATGTTTATTTAATTTAAGATTTATTTTATTCGAGTAGAATATTCCACCATTGTACTACTGCTGTCAGTCTACAGACAACTAACAAAGCAATAGTGCAAAAAAGGAATTTACTTTTGTTAACTTAATTTGTTTGTATTTAATAAAGTATAGTCATTTAATGGGTTGATCAATATTCAATAGAATATTAGAAACTATTAATTAACATAAGTACCGAGTACGTATCAATATATTATAACGGTTTAGTGCTAAAACTGAAAAACTGCCGTACAAAGGGGGGCCTCAAATTTTATGGCCCCGGGCCTCACATTTTCTTAAAACGGCCCTGGCAAACACATTACTGTGGATTTTACATGCACTCTCTTCACTAATGCGGCTGTACTTTTGACAAACTACCCTCCTCAACCCCGTACTATAGATTAATAAAATAATTACTATATTAATCTATATTAATAAAATGAAGTGTGTTTGTCTGTCATGAGCGTTACGCGATTTCTACCACACGCTGGAAATTTTAATTTAGTGGCCCATGTGCATCTTAAAGCTTGAATTTTAAATTTTTTATTTGATTTTTTAAAGTTATTAAAACTGGGTTGGAAGAAATAAAATGAAGAGATTTTTTTTTCTGTCTTTTTGTACCAAATAAATATGTTTCCGGGGTAACACCGGTTAATTTTGCTAATGAAAATATATTTTAGAAATTAGTATCGTAATAATTTATTGTTTCCTCTGGGTCACTTGTACATAAATATGTGAGACAAAAAAAAATCTATTTTTGAAAATTTCTAATTATTCTACCCAAGTAAAACAAAAATTACAGCCATTTAAATGAATTCACATAAACCAATAATCGTGATCCCAACTCTTCTTCCACACACACCTATCGACTACAGCGCTTGGTGGATGAATTCGTCACTAACTTTGGGTCTGCTATGGACAGGAAGTATTAATACTTCACTATTATAAATAAAGTCTCATTCTCTTAGAATTTAATAATAATAATAATAATAATAATAATAATAATAATAATGACCTTTATTATTTTATCTGGTGAAGTTAAGACGTTAATCTTCTCTTTCACTTAACCAGAGTTTAAATACAATATATAATATTACTTTTACCACAAAATTTCATTTATATATTGCAATTATATTTTTTAAATTTTATTTTCAGTATATCATTAATAAAATAAGTAAAATAATTTTAAAGTTTGCTTACGTATTGATCAACATTTTTATCATTATACCTTTAATCCTTTAATTGTCCCCTAACACGTTATTTGGTGGCTTTACGAAACTACAGTACTGTACAGTACATGGCAACATTTACGATTGAAAATTTAACAGTAAATGTTTATCTTGACTTGTAGTATCAGGAAAATACTAAATTTCGGTACCCAACAGGCTTCAAACCAGAGCATCTTGCTTGTGATTATCGGCGTCTGAAGACAGAGTTTTGCGATGGCTCAGGCTTTTTCTCGTTTCTATCTTAAATTTTTTTTCACCCACAAATCTTTGGAGTGTTAGTTGAATGGGAGTGGTGGGGGTGGTTGGATGAAAAGGGGGGAGGGGGTTTATCGGTTGAAAAATTGACGAGAAGAAAGCTCTTCGGTGAAATCTTCCCCATTTCTCCCTCTTTTTCCCCTCCCAAGACATGACGTGCAAATTACTGAATAAATCTATACAGAACTGTTCTTTGTCTGAGCTTCCATTAAATCCCCTCTTCAACCTTACCTTTTTTTCATTTGAATATAGGACACGGGAGTCTGTAGGTCTGTAGGTACGTGGTCTAAATGCCAAGCTCATCTATTCTGGTTTTCCGGTAACTGCGAGGTCGAGGTTTTAATGCCGGATTGGTGGGCGTGGAGTGTTATTTCCATTCTTCTTCCACGCATAAGCTAGTAAATTTCCTCTAAATTCAGCCTTCCTTTATCCCTACGACACTAGTGAGAGTAATTAATGTATAAACAGAGCATTTCAAAGTATCTCAGAAGTCTGCTGGCAATGGAAGCCAACTGCACCAAGGAAATTAGGTCAAGGATCGCCATTGCCCAGGAGGTTACTACTGACCAGCAAGTTTAATTTAGGACTGAGGAAGAAACTGATGAAATGCTTCATTCGGAGCATCGCGATTTATGGAGCAGAAACTTGGACTTTTAGGAAGATGGAAAAGAAATAATTGGAGATCTTTGAATTGTGGTGCTGGAGAAGACTTGAGAAGATCAGGTGGACATATGGGGTGGCAAATGAACAAGTCCTAAGAAGAGTGGGTGAGAAGATCAGGTGGACAGACAGGGTGACAAATGAACAAGTCCTAAGAAGAGTGGGTGAGAAGATCAGGTGGACATACGGGGTGGCAAATGAACAAGTCCTAAGAAGAATGGTGAGAAGATCAGGTGGACAGACAGGGAGACAAATGAACAAGTCCTAAGAAGAGTGGGTGAGAAGAGAACCATTTTGGATGTGATTCTTCGGTATAAAGAAAACTGAATTGGATACATCCTTAGGAGGAGCTACTTCTGTATGACGTCATAGAAGGAAAGATTGAGGGAAATTGGAGCTAAGTAAAAAGAAGGATTCAAATATTGGATGACTTGAAGGAAATAAGAAAATTCTGGAAGATTAAAGAGGAGGCAGAGGACAGGGTGCATTGGAGGTCTAAGTTCACTGACAAAAGGGATGGACCTGTCGTAAGACAGAACACATAATAATAATAATAAGAAGAAGAATGAAATTATAATATATAAATATATAGCTATAAGCATACGTGTGAGATGTGGCTTGACGCAATTTTGAACCAAGTAGAGCTTGAAATATGCAATCGAATGGTAAGTTATAAATAACTCAAATACGAGAGCTATACAATTGTTTTATTTACAAATTGGGTACTTTCGAAATAAATTTGCTTTAATTTCTTTAAACATAGCTGTTGTATTGTAGTTAAACTTAACCAACTAGTTTGTTCAATTCAGGTGGGTTTATTTAATTGTATTCTTTTTTAGCATCGCGTTTTATTACCTTATGTAATAAATGCTACTGTCCTAGGCATGAGGAGGGTTGAATTTAAAGGAAGTGTGTCCAATGCGTGTGGAGGGAGAGTTTAAAACTATTTGAGGGGAAAAAACCCTTCAATATACCCGACCAGGCTTTCTAACCCCAATCTCCTCGTTATTGGCCGTCCGGTCTATGTATTGCCTTAATGACGTCACAGCAGGTCAAGATAGTATTTCCCATCTCATTGAATTTACGTTTTATTCAGCGAGTTTTAAAGAGATAACTTTAAAATAAAAACTATAAATACTTAAATAATTCTAAAAATAGTCTTACACTGTCACAAAATTATTATTGTTATCTTGAAGTTTTTTTTGTAAACGTACTTTATAGAGATCCTCTACAACTTAGGTTAACTTGGTTTATTCCCTAAAATGTCCTGTAGGAGTCTTCCTGCCTGGATGTAGATTAAAAAAGTCCGTGGTAGAAAATGTCTATCTAGAGTAGGAAACGAGAATAAGGTAAATTTAAAAAGCAAGTCAATGTTTTCAAGGAGTTAATAGTATTGTGAGTGTGTAAACTCGTCACAGGAAGAGGGGAAGTATTATCAGTGAATAAACAAGAGGCCTCACAGGGTGAACTGCTTATTTCCTTCCCTCTCTTTCTATTTCATACATTGCTGTCTAAATGTGATAATGCTTAGACTGCTTAGGAGCGTAAAGTTAAGAAGTAACCTGCTTAGCAAAATATCTTCGAAATCTCCAAGCAGACAAAGTTGCTAAGTCATTTGACCACTGAAGCAGGTCTTTATAAATCCTCCATGAGATCAGCCCGCAAGTAGGCTATACCGACCTAGCAGTCACCGCATGTTGGTGAAGATAGTGCCAACACTTGCGGATTGAGAGACGCATGTGTTCAGCACAACACAATATCCGGCCATTAATCTCAGTTTTCTAGACCAGAGCTACTACTTCTATTTAACTATTTCCTCACTTGTCGTCACGAGGCTGAGTTGACCTCGTTCCAGACCAACTTCTTCACAGGAGCTCTGACCGCTAGTCCACAGAGGCTGTCCAAAGCGGGTGTTATCGCCATGAAGATACTAACAGGAAATAAATGGCCTCTATTTTTTATCGCGCGTATTTTTTTAATTTTCATTTTCACGGTCCTTCCAGTCTGCGTGTCTGTTAAGTTTTCTCAAAGATCCACGTTTCACTTCTCTCTTGCATGCTTCCACTCTCTTTCCTCGTCCCTAACTTAACAATAGTTCCTCTCCTCTTGAAGAGGTCTAGCTGCCGATGAACTAGAGCAGCGTTTCCCAAACTTTTTGAATCGCGGAGCACTTTTAAAGTAGAGAAATTCATCACGGAGCACTATCATTGCCCTACCCAAGTCCGTTTTTTTGCTGGTTTTACCTAAATGCATTTTTAAAGTTGTTAGTCGATATATTATTGTATAGCAAAAGTAAAAATGATTTTTTCGATATAAAAAATAGCTTAAAGTTTGATATAGCCTAAACTTTTTTCCCCTTTGAAAGTCATTGAAAATTGGAGCTTTAAATATCATTTAATTAAAACACCAATTTTTGCACAAACGTGTCTTTGGCATAAGGGCGACGATATTTTCACCTAACACCTACATAGGTATTAAACCGAATTACAACAGTATTCCCCAAAAATTCTGGAAAAGTGTCGAAGATAACCATCGTATCTGAAAGCGCCATCGGGTATCCGTCTGGTTTTACCATGTGCAGTCTGTGCGCTTCGCCAACGTTTTAGATGTTTTGCGCGGTTCCAAGAAGGTGCGTGCGACCAAAGCTGACTGAGATGGCGTATGACAATATGCACTTCGGCTTTATAATACTTGCTATCCACACTGATTCACAGCACGCTGCTAAAGCTGAATAATTTATACCCAAAACATACGGTACCTAAACACAGTTCACCGTTTTTGAGAGCTTGCTACATCTATTTTATTTATTTTTCTCTTCATTCTCTTTCTCTGAGCACACTTTGGGAGCCGCTGAATTAGAGGGTTGCTAAGAGGTCATGCAAGGCTGAGGTCGAATATTTCCAAGGTTGCTGTGCCTCAGGCTTCCTTACCCCTTTTTTTAACCATTTTCTCCAACTTCTCGTTCCAGTCCTCCCTCCCTCCCTCCCTGTCTCTCTCTCTCCGTTATTTCATTGATTTCAGAAGAGGGTTGGAGGTGTTAGCGGGTCAGGGATGGAAATACCACTCGTACGCGATCAACGTTCTTAAAGACGTTTCCTGCTTGAAGATTTCTAAGGTTGCATCCTAACTTGATGCACCTAAGCAGTCTAATCACAATCACACTTAGACACTAATGTACGAAATAGAAAGAGAGGGAAGAAAATGAGCAGTTCACCCAGTGAGGCCTCTTTTTTATCTACTTATAGCAGTTACCCTCTTCCTCTGACGAGTTTACACACTCACTATACTGTTTGCTGCTTGAAAACATTGACTTGCTTTTTAAAATTACCTTTTTCTTGTTTCCTATCCTAGATAAACAAATACTACCATGGGCTATTTTAATCTACATCCTGGCAGGAAGACTCCTACAGGATATTTTCGGAACTAAGCCAAATATCCTGAATTGTAGAAGATTTATAAAAAACATATTTACAAAAAAATACTGTTTCAAGATAAAACATTAAAAAATATTGTGGCACTGTAGGACTATTTTTAGAATTATTTAAGAATTTATGATTTTGGATTCAAAGTTATATCTTTAAAACTCGCTGAATAAGACATACATTTATAAACATGCGCAATCGTAGCTTAACCTGTAATGACGTCACAGGTAGGCAACGTCAGTCATTAAAGCGGGAACTCTTATAAACTACTAAAACTACTAATATATCTCATATATCACGCTGCCAGTGGTTGGGGAACCCCCTTTTCTGCTCTCCCTAGACTGAAATAAACTCACCCCCCTTCCCTATTTTGAAGTGTTACACTCGAAATTGTAGCCAAAGGCATCTTCCGCGACAGATAACATTTTTAAAAAATGCATAAAGGTTAAAACATATGAAAGCTGTATCGGTGATGGCTATATTTAATACAATATTAATTAGTTTTTATTAATTTAATATGTTTGATTTCAGTAATCTAATTTGAGTGCTTTTAAGAGATAATATTTTGAAAACCATAATTATGTAATTTAAGCGTAACGTTGACGTAACCTTAGATTTAGAACGTAGATATGAGAACTACAATATCTGAAAACAGGTACATTCTAATTTTCATAATAAGAATAGTTTAAAAAATATAAACACTTTTTTTACTGTCAATTACTGAAAACATTAAACTATATTATCATTGTTAATTTATCATTGATAATATCTATTAAAAATGACGGCTGCAGATCACGTGACTTAATGTGAAAGTAGATCTAATAACTTTTTATAGACCCGCTTCGGTGGACGCATGGTTTAAGTAGTCACTCCCGCAATAGACTGGACTGACGATGAGGGATATATCGGGGTTCGAACTCTTGTTCAGGGATTGAGTGAGTTTTTACCTAAATAGGGTGACCATAATTGCTTAAGCCAAAAGTGGGACCACCTGTCGTCATGCATTACACCCTCCCCCCCTCTACCGTAAAAAAATGCAAAAAATTGTTTCTAGAATTTTAGTTTAGAACAACACATGAATGTATTATTGAAACGAACATTATTTTATAATCACACAATAAAAGAGTAATATATAATTAATAATTGTGGCAAAACATAGCCTAGTCAATGGAGTTTTATAGTTGGATCTTAAGAAAAGAAAATGGGTTTTTACATGTTGCTATTAAAAGTCCATTTTCTAAAATAAAAAAAAAATCAGGATGAATTTCTGTGTCCCCAAAACGGGACAATGGTTCTACACACTCCCTCTACACAAATTCGAATAAATTTCTTCATTTCATTACAACATTCGTCATTCTTTAGTGTAATTAGTTCGTATGCATATATAACCCTAGTGGATGGTGAGTGGCGGTGAAAATAACAAACTTTTTAAATGAAGATAAAAAGTTGTCATTAAATTACAGGACGCGCTAATTTTTTGTTTCCGCCACTGTAGCAACATGAGTTTCCAGTTTTCAAATAAGTTTCTTCCTACGAGATTCAAACTGTAGAATACAAGATTGACGCGTGTCAGTGCCAACCCCTAATGAACTATAGTAGGACACACGAATTGAAGTCTGCTCTGTAAAGGCCCCGATACAGACTCCGTAGCCGTAGGTCCGTGGTCCGTAAAAAATCGATGCCACAGTATTAGATTGCTCTGGCCACAGAGTCCTTATCCGTAAGTCCTTACTCCGTAGAAGTTGCCCAATTTTAACTTTCTACGGACTAGTTTATACGGACTACCAATCACAGTCGAGTAAATTATGTGCATGCGCATTGGAATAAAATAACGAATGGCGGTGAGAGGATCCGTCGCTAGGGAAACATAAATAAAATGAAAAGATGGTTACACGTGAAGCTATTTCAGAAACATTTTTCTAAAAATACAAACACACTGGGAAGAACAGGTTCTAGGGAAATGTTTTCTGAGAAATACCAAGTTCTCAGAAATATTGACTTTGATTTTTTAGGTTCAAAAATATTAAAAGCACTTGTTTCGCTTTCATCCAAAATACTAGTACATCCGTTTTGGATTTTCAGGCTATTGTAAACACTTATTTATTTTAAGTTTGATGGTTAAAATCGAGTTATAAATACGCTCGCTCCTTGCTGTAGACGATTTTCTTTCGAACTTTTTGATTGGACGAAGTTTCTTGCTATCTCATTGGTTGAAACGGTCACGTGATTACGGATTTGACTCTGTAATAGCGAGTAGAATTTTTTTTATGGACCAGAAAAACGGAGTACGGACTACGGACCTACGGATATGGAGTCTGTATCGTGGACTTAAGGGGGAAGTCCAAAAAACGTCCTAAAACGTCCTAAAAAAAGTGTACTACTAACCTCCTTAAATCTGATGGTAGTTATTATTTAATAGCTTTGTTATTTTTTCTCCTATTAAAATAAAGGTTGTTTGTTTAGAAAAAATAAATTTGGTTTCTGTAAATCCAACCATTAAAAAGATGTAAATTATTGAATTTCAACTTATTAAAATAATTTTTATGATTTTTTCTTCCATGATTACGCCCAAAATACTTTTTCAAAAATTTGATGTCTCTCTTTTCAAAAAGATTGTTTCTTTGGCTATTTCCTAAATATTTTAGAATTTAAAAAAATTAAAATATGTTTTTTAACTAATAATTTGAACAAGGGTCGTATCAAAAAAAACTATATTTATTAATTAAAAATAAACTTAAGATAATATGTAAACAATTATTATTTCACCCCCTCCATATTCTAATACCTATTCACCTGAACAGTTTTCTGAAACAGTACATCAAGTGTTGTATTTTTTAAAAGAGAATATCTTTGATTTTTAATTTGAGTCTACCGGCCGGTTGCTGTGTCTCTCTTGAAGCCATTTCCTCCACCGCTTAACAACCGCTATCTCCCCTCGCAGAACAATGAGGGTTTGTTGTGACTGCCGTCCCAAACTGGTTTTCAAATATACATTCTTTAGTGAGAATAGTCTACTGTTTTTGTTTGTTTTTTGCTCTAAAAATGCAATACATTTTAAGTAGTATTATTTTATATATTTAACCCATGTTTGAATAGTTTTTTTTTCTTTTGCGTTGATATATTTGTGATAGTTTCAAACAAATTTACCAACTTTCACTAAGAAAACTAGTTTGAGACTTCTGCGCTGGGGGTCCGGGGTTCAATCCTTGGTCACAACACAGATTTATCTTATTGCCAAACCCTTCCTTCACCTTTGACAAGACGTGTATTAATCACAACTTGTGAATGTGTGGAATGCCAGGCCTCCACCGTGGTTTAATAATAATAATAATAATAATAATAATAATAATAATAATAATAATAAACACATGTTTTCTCATTTATAACTTTGCATTAGAAATATTAATAGTTTATTTCATAAAACGTAGGAACAATTAAGTTCGTAAGAAAATGTTCTCCTAGATCACAACACTAATACATATTTTAAAGAGATATTGTATCGAGCAATCATTCAATGGATCTGAATTGTCGGGTGCGCGAGGTAAGTTTCAGGATCATGTTTGGTTTGCTCGTAGCTGGAAGTTCTGGGTTCAAATCTCAGCCACCAGGACCAAAGGCTGTTCTTTCCTAAATGTTTATCCACGCTTCCTTCACACAAATGCGGATACGTTTACTATACATATATATATTTTCCTTAGCTCTATTTTGTTATTATAATTAAAATGTGTATAAAACAGCAGGGCCGGAATTATGACAATAACTTACCATTCGATCGTTAAGAGGGAAGGAAAGTTAAGTGTCCATTTTCAGTGTTTTTCAGAAGGTCAACGTGATGGGCATAAAATAAACCACTAACAAAGTTCCCAGTATTTACAAGTGCAGCAATGAACCTTCGAGTTCCTAATGACATAGAGTAAATAAACCATTTCGTTATGTACCCAATTGAGCCATTGCGAGATCTCGACATTTTGAAACCGAATCTATAAAATATGATTGCATGATTTTATGATTTGTACTAGATCTACGAATCTTTTTTTTTTTTCGTAAAGATTTGAACAGAATTATTATTAGATGGAATTTTATTTGAAATTCGAGTCTAAATGTCAAACTTTTGAACGATTTAACTTATAAAGAAGTTAGCATGGATCCAATAAATGACTTGACCATATAAATTTGAGAATTTCGTTATATATTTATATTATATAAATTATTTTAAACTATTTTAAAAATTGTCTTATTTATTATAAATTAAATAAAAATATTATATTTAATCCCAAAACATTTAATAAAACTACTTATTATTACATGTATAAATGGACGCTCGAATCCTCAATTCATTAAATCCCTCAAATCCCATGGTATACGAGAGATTCGAAATTCGTAAAAATCTCAGTAAAATATCTTGAATCCAATAATTATAAGACCTTTACTTCAAATAAGAATTTTAAGCCATTGGTAAAACGTATTATATATATATATATATATGTATGTATTTGGAAGAATAACAACATCACAAAATGGACAACATTGAATTAATATAATTAATTAACTAAAAAAGTGTTATCTATTTTGTTAATGACGTAATAAACACTACAAACAAAATATTATTTGTCTGTGGCAGCAAGCCTTAAACAAATTTTCTTAATTCAATGTTAGATATTTTCACCTTTCAAAATTTGTACATTTTTAAGGATTTGAGGATTCAGATTTGTATTCTAAATTTGAAAGAAAATTTAAGATTCGATAATTATTGGATTCAAATCATCTCTTAGCTATTTATTTCACTATTATTTATTTGTTTGAGGTATTTGACGTGTAACTTCTCAACCGATTGATTAGCACGCAATAATTTCTATGAACGAGAGTGAAAGCACCTACCAATTTTGCCGGTAAAAGTATTTTCACATAACTTCCAGGGTTCTTTTACACACCACAATCAACACGGGACCAACGGCTTTACTTCCACTCCGAAGGAAGTTGTGCTACGGATTGCTATCGCTCAAAAAAATCAGACATAGGCTGAGTTTGAACCCACGAACGTCAGATCCTGAGGCGAGCAGTTTTATTAAATTCTATTCACCTTGCATAAAAATCGTATTTGCAATGATCAAGGGAAAACATCTAACATGGATATCCATTAATTTTTGTTTTGTTATGATTTCCCTTCAAGGTCATAAGATAAGGTTTGAACAAAAACAATACCAGAAGATTGGTACCAAAATGAAAGCTCGCCCAGGTACAAAATAGTATGCTTGAGGCAGCATTGAATATCTGATATTGCTTTTTAAATTTATTACTTTAATATAATTATATAATATTACGCTTCTGGACTAATTTTCTCGTAGCCCAGTAGTGTAAATATTATCCAGTACTAATGTACCGTTGTCTGAATGTACTAATAGTACATCCTTTCCGTGGAGGATCTTTACATGTCCTGATGAGACGAGGTGATGGTGATAGTGAGTATGAGGGTGATAGTGAGGATGGGGGTAAGTTATTATACTATATTATTATTGTTGTCAGAATATATTTTATAGCTATATACTTTGTTTATCAGTACGTGTGTTTCATATGTAGACTTTTTGTTATAAAAAGTCTTTTTTTTAAATTGTTTTTCAATGTAAGCTAATGCTCTGTGTTTTTTAGATGTGAAAAACTCACATCAAGATGTTAAACCTTCCCATCTGAAACTTTAAGCCAAATATGCTAATTCATTCAAATAGGGGTTGTAAAGTAGGGAAAGGGTTGAATTAAAGGGGGAAGAGAGAATGAAGGAGGTAGAGCATCAAAGGAAGGAAACAGCCATCAACATCCCCGCATGAAATACACTTCTAATTATCTATCCCTATCCAACCCCAATCTAGTGCCATTTGATACCGTCACCGCCAACACTTGGAGAGAGCTCAGTATACCTCCCTCCATCCCTCCTCTCTTTTTCTTGAATATATGTTCAATTCAAATCTCCCGCCTCAGCGCTGATGTCACGAAACGTCAGAAAGGAGACATTTAGACCAGAGTGGCCCAATGTTTTTTTTCATCTCAAGGGCTAAATTTGGCCATCAATTCTCACCGTGGGCCAAAGATATATTTAGTAATCCCATTACCCGCCTCGGTGTCGTAGTTGGCTAACGCGCTAGTCGTGTTGAGCTCGACTGATGAGGACGAGGAGATCGAGGTTCGAATCTCGCTNCCACTCTCCCTCCACGCAAATGCGGGTTCACTTCCTCTAAATTCAACCTTCCCAATTTCTAATCCATTTGCGTAATTAGTACTTAATCGTATAACCCGAACGGGTAGTAAGACGCGGTACTAAATATTATTATTATTATTATCTAGTGATCCCATCAACTTAATATAGGCCTACAAACAATCAATAGCACGCCTCGGTAGCCGCGTGGTCTAACGTGCTAGTCTCTTGTTAGACTAGACTTACGATGACAGGGAGATCGAGGTTCGAGTCTCGGTCAAGTTATTGAGGGTGGTTTTTCCAAAATGTATTTACACCCTTCACGCAAATACGGGTACACTTCCTATATATTCTACCGTCCTCATCCCTTAGTGAAATTGCTACATAAACGTATAACTCAAATGGGTAGTAAGACGCGGTTCTAGCAAAAATATTTAAATTGTCGGTAAATACAACCTCGTTAATCGATACTTCGCCTAATCTTGAATAAGTTTTCAATTATTGTTTCCTACTTATTATAGTTTTATATGCAGTAAGGCCGAAAGCAAGATATCTTAATGAATTTATAATTTAATTAATAAGTACCAAACGTTCACAAAAGGATATGGAGAGCCTCTTCAAATCCTGTATTAAGTAACATACTGTGTAATCCAAAATAATACAATACTGTACCTTAATTTGCTGCAGACACTGCCGGTATCCATCCTCTGCTGTTAAGACCAGAGACCCGTATTGTTCGGTGACAAGGTTAATGATATCCTGGAGGTCAGGATTCAAATCCTGGACAGATATAATTTTTACATCCATTAAATTTTACAGCCTGTGGTCAGTTTTTTATTCAAGCCATATAATTATTTCCCACTACCGGCTTTCTTAGACACTTTCATAGCTTCATATGTCTTATAATCTAACTTAAGACTAGGACATGCACAACATCCAGTCCTCTGACTGCTAATTCATCACTATGAAAGGGTAAACCCACATTTCACCAATGATAAATTATTCGGCTATGCTGGTAATTGAACTCTGGACCCTTATCTCAGTAGACAAACACGCTACCGATTGAGCCAAGGTGTCTTACACAACACGTTTAATAAATTACCTTAGTACACATGATCTAAAATAAAGTTTTAGAAGCTCTAAATGACGTGAACCGAATCTTAAATTTTCTTTCGAATCTGAAATACAAAATCGAGCCCTCGAATCTTTAAAAATATACCATTTTTAAGTGAAAATATTTAAAAGTGTAATTAAAAAATTTGTTTGAGGCTTGATGGCGTGTTGTTAGCGCCCGTGTTGGTAGCGACTTTTGAAAAATCGGAGGCGTTTGCGCCCGCCTAAGATAAACCAAAGTGTTCGAGCCCGTCGGCGAGTCAAAGCATTGACACTTTCAATTGGAAGTCATTAAGAGGACATATATGGCGTTTATTTTTTGATTGGTTCTAGTAGTGTTTGTAGGCTAGGTTAGGTTAGACTAGGTTAGATTAGGTTGGACTAGGTTAGGTTAGGCTAGGTTATGCTAAGTTAGGTTAGGCTTGGTTAGATTAGGTAAGGTTAGGCTAGGCTAGGCTAGGTTGGGTTATGCTAGGTTGGGTTAGGCTAGGCTAGGCTAGGATAGGTTAGGCTAAGTTAGGTTTGTTAGCTTAGGTTAGGTTAGGCTAGGTTAGGTTAGACTTGATTAGGTTAGACTAGGTTAGGCTAGGCTAAGTTAGGCTATGTTAGGTTTGGTTAGCCTAGATTAGATTAGGTTAGGCAAGGATAGGTTAGGTTAGGCTAGGCTAAGTTTGGTTAGGCTATGATAGTCTAGGCTAGCTTAGGTTAAATTAGGCTAGGTTAGGCTAGGTTAGGTAGGGCTAGGTTAGGGTTGTTAGGTTAGGTTATATTAAGTTATTTTAAACGTGGTTAGGTTATGATATTTTAGGCTATGTTGGGCTAGGTTAGGTTAGGTTAGGCTAGGTTAGGTTAGTGAAGGTTTGTCATTGACTTGATATCTCTATTTCGCTGGAATAAAATAAAAAAATTCAATGATTTTGAAAGGAACTAGCATCATCAAATTTTAAATACAATTATTTACCCTACTTATAACAATAATAAGGGTTTTGATATAAAGTGGTCACAACCAACACGGAGTTTAAGGCTTGGTAACACTAACAAACGATATTTTATTTGTCATATCTATTACGTCTTATACAACAAAGAAAACACATTTTTATTTAAGTTAATTATAGTAATACAATTTTGCACTTTTTTATTTGTTATCCTATCAACCACACAAGTCTAAAATTCCTTTTACTAATTGTTTGAAATAGTTATTTCAAGTCAAGGTCTTCATAATTTTATTATATTTTTTTTACATTGCTATGAATCTCCAATCTTAATTAAATACCATAGAACTCAACACAAAAAAATTTGAGCTTCCCAGCTTTAATTTAAAACTAGTTTGACGATTTTAAAAGACATTTTATTCTGAAATACATAACAATCAATTTCATTGCGGACCCATCGATAAACAATCCAAACAATCTGATGAAATGTTGTGTTAATTGGTTGTTGAGATACATGGTTTTATTTCTGTCACCTCTTGCTCGACGAACCAACTTATCTCTTCGACACTTTGGAGCGAGCCGTTAGTCGGCAAGAAGGAAAACGATCCTCTGGTCCGAGGAACCGTCTGACAGCTTCCGGTCGATATCTCAACAGACGAGTTGGCTGCCATTTTCAGCGATTTTGCTCTCTTTCAGGGTTGGCCTGCCCCCTTTTTCCTGTTCTTCTCCGCTTCTCTTTGACATTCTCTCGTTGCATTTATTTCTTCGAAGACAAAACAGCATCGGACAGCGATTCAGTAAACATAAATATTTCCGTCAATGATATCTTCCGCGGTGACGTCACATTTAATGCTGGTTTGACGTCAGAGCTCTGTAGCCACTAAATTATACATAAGTATATATTCTTCCCCTTCCCCCATTATATTTTCTTTTCAGGTTATTAACACATGGATATTAACCATGCCGATGAGATAGGCATAAGTAAGGTAGAATTTAAATCAATTGTACCCACATTTGCGTGGAGGTAAGTTGAGGAAACCATTTATGAAAACCTTCCTCAGTATACACAGTCTACTATCGTACCCCAACCTCCCTGTCCCCGTCAAACAAGACTAGATGACATTGACCTTTGATCCGCATGCCCAGTAGTGCGGCATCAAATTTTTGATAGATTACTATTATGTGTTCTGTCTTACGACAGGTCCATCCATTCCTTTTGTCAGTGAAACTTAGACCGCCAATGCGCCCTGTCCTCTGCCTCCTTCTTCAGCTCCCAGAACTTTCTTCTTTCCTTCAAGTCATCTAGTATCTGAATCCTCCTTCTTCTTAAGCTCCTCTTTCCCTCAACATTTCCTTCTATGACTTTGTAAAGAAGACAGTTCCTCCCAAGGATGTGCCCGATGCAGTTTTCTTGTACCAAAGAATCACATCCAAAATGGTTATTTTCTCACCCACTCTTCTTAGGACTTGTTCATTTGTCCCCCTGTCTGTCCACCTGATCTTCTCACCAACTCTTCTTAGGACTTGTTCATTTGTCCCCCTGTCTGTCCACCTGATCTTCTCACCACTCTTCTTAGGACTTGTTCATTTGTCACCCTGTCTGTCCTCCTGATCTTCTCACCACTCTTCTTAGGACTTGTTCATTTGTCCCCCTGTCTGTCCGCCTGATCTTCTCACCACTCTTCTTAGGACTTGATCATTGGTCTCCCTGTCTGTCCACCTGATCTTCTCACCAACTCTTCTTAGGACTTGTTCATTTGTCACCCTGTCTGTCCACCTTATCTTATCAAGTCTTCTCCAGCAACACATTTCAAAGCTCAACAAGCATTTCTTTTCCAAGTTTCTGCTCCATACAGTGAGATGCTCTAAATGTATAATTTCATCAGTTTCTTCCTCAGTTTAAACTCAACCTGCTGGTAAGCAGTAACCTCCTCTTGTTGAAAGATTCCTTGTCCATGGCGATCCTCGACCTAATTTCCTTGGTACAGTAGACATCCTTTGTTAACAGACTTCCCGGGTATTTGAACTGATCTATGTTTTCACACTCCTGGTTAGTAATTATGATTTTTTTAAATCATTCTCAACGTTTTTCTTGTTGTTTAATTATGAGTATTATAGCTGTGGGATTTTTCCGCTTATTTAGTAACTATCGGAAAAGCAGCCATGAGTATTTGTGGTTGGCTTTACTACAACTCTGCAAGCTATTTTATACTGGCATTGACTACTACTACTGTTCAATTTTCACAGGAAGAGCCTTTTCTGACGTATTCATACAAGACATGTGATTGGCAGGTGTTATTTTGATGGATATTTTCTCTATGATTAACATATTCTTCTCTTGAGTCAACAAACCGAAAGTTGGTTTGATGTGCTTACTATCCATCCGGAGCTGGAAATGGTTAGTGCTGCCTACACCATCTGGTAGATATCCCATGTATCAGGGGCTTACAATTTGGAGGTTCCCTTTTGCCTTCAACACCGAATTTCAATGAACGATAACTAAAGAGCCTGCCAATTTTGCCAGGAAGAATATGTTCACATACCTTTCAGGGTTGTTTTACATGCCACAATCGACAAGGGACCGACGGCTTTATTTCCCCTCCGAAGGACGTTGTGCTACAGATTTTCATCACCCAAGGAAAATCCGTTAACCTCGGCAGGGTTTGAACCCACGAATATCTGGTCCTAAGACGAACCCTTTACCCCAAGACTGGTAGACACTTATAACATAGCACTAATAAAATAGTTTTTATATAAATACTACCCAATTAGGTGGTCGAATGGTCTAAGGCATCACTCTTGCATTTATTTAAATTTATTTATTTATTCTGACAAAGTTAAGGTATAAGATCTTGTCTTATACTTATCCGTCCTCAAGATGATTCATAATTAATAAATTAGACTTGACTGCCGACGACGTGGAGATCGGGGCTCGAACCACAGTCGCGTGTACTGAAGGTCGTTTTCCTAAACGGATAAATATGTAAATATTGACCGTAAAAAAAATTGTTTTTTCTTACAGAAGTTTTCTATAAAAATTGGTTTGTATTTATGTTACATCCAAGTATATCAACTACTCAGTGACCTAATCAAATCTACCACAATGCATTGTGGATTCACTTAAATGACCAAACAGAGATTTTGGGTAATTTTTTTCCTCTTCAGGGCCATTCTTATTCCAGCATTCGGCAACGTTTTTGAGCTGTACCGGTTTAAAAACCATGTAGGTAGGCTGGTTTAAATAGAATACCGAGAAAAAAAAATTAAACTTTAAATTTCTCACATAGTAACTACTAATTATACCCTGCTTTTGATTGGAAGAACAGTAGAAAATATTTAAACATTTATTTTGCAGCCAACATTGATAACATTTTACAGTAAAACCTTGGATTGCGAGCATAATTCATTTCGTAAACGTGTTCGTAATACAAAGCACTTGTATATCAAAGCGAGTATCCCCCATAAGAAATAATGGAAACTCAGATGATTCGTCCCACAGCCCAAAAATATTTTATCTAAAAATGATTAATACCTTTTTTATTTTCGTTATTTAAATGTAACTGTACTGTAATCAAATTTATTAATTAAATTTAATGGTGGCTGGTGTGAGGTGGACGAGAGAGAGGAGAGGAGGAGGTGTGTTATCGTTTAGGACGACTTCCACTGTCACTAACGGAATCACTGCTATATGTTGGCTCACTGGAATATTTTTCTTTTTGTGCGACTTTAACAAAGAACCTATCCAATGACACTGCTCGGCAGACAAAGCGTAACCGTAGTACTACTCGTATTACAAGATATCGCTCGTTTATCAAGTTAAAATTTATTGAGAATTTTTGTTCGTCTTACAAAACACTCGCAGACCAAGTTACTCGCAATCCAAGGTTTTACTGTACTTTATTATTAGAGTTATTATATAGGTAATGATAATATATATAAAAAGTGACAGCTGCAGATAACATGATTTGATGTATGAATATATTAAAATTGTTTAAGTAACTTTAGTAACTAACTTCTACTTTTCCTCCTTCCTAAGTCATACTATAGTTTCTATTCTCTTTTTGTGAGCAAGATTGTTTGTTTGTTTGCTAAATCTTTTACGAGCCAGATACAATCAGTCGATGGTCCGGATTAGGCCCTCGGGCCATAGGCTGCCGCCCGCTGCTAATAATATCACAATGAGTTGTGGACGATTCACAAATAGCCACAGCTCTTTGTTGATATTTAATAACAGCGACCCCCAGCGTGGGATGTAGCGCCCCCTGGGGAGAGAATGGAGTTGGGTTTATTGGGGGGGGTTGACATTTGCCAGTCTGATGCGACAGTTGAAGGAGATAAGCTTAATCTGATACAACAATCATTAGTTTCTCCGTTTTTATATTGTTAGCCGTGGCGGCTTAGTGTGCAAGTGTAAGAAACACGAGCTGAGGGCAGTATCTTTGCAGTTTTTATATAAAAAACTTATATTTTTTTTCCAAAATAAATCAAGTATTGCTCCAGTAGAAACATATAGTTTAATAATTTTCTTTACATGGTGGTATCAACAGTTGTTGAATATCTGTCACGAGCAGTGACCGGATTTTGAACAAATTTTTTTTTATAAAAAATGTACTTATAAAATGATCTAAAAATTCTACAAAAATAACCTCATATTAAAAAAAAGGCCTAAAAATATGAACAAAAACTCGTAATACACACACATGACTAAATTAAACACACACTTTACAAATGTAAAATGCAGTGAAAATCCTCTAGCAACTAAACTCTTACATTCTTCTAAATATAACATTGATGTGCAAATATCTGCTTCAGAAGTAATAGCTACCCCCTCCCAACACAACCCTTTCTAGTCTAGTTACAGTCTCACCAGGAATGTATATTTTACAACCAGACAAGAGAAGATGATACAAAGTCCATTGTCTGCATTATATTCTCATCAGCGCCGCATTATCCACTAGACAGACTAGGCACATGCCTAGGGCGTGAGATTTTTGGGGGTGCAACATTTAAAAATTCAAATTGTTTAGAGCAGCGCCCTTTACGAGGTATGACGTCACGGGATGAGAAACCGAAACCCTTGTCTTCAACATGAATGAACATAATTATCACTAAAACATCACTCATGGACTCATCTGTATCTGAAGCTTGCTTGTTATAGAGCGCTAGAGTATTGTTTAGAGTTCATTTGAGTCACTCATATGCGAAGCCGTGGTAGAATATTATTATTACGTCTTACTACCTGTTCGGGTTATACGCACTTACGCTAATGTGTAATGGTAGGGTGATTGTGAGATGAAATGGAGGACCTACAGTTTAACGTGGGATCCGAACCACGGTGGAGGTCTGGAATTCCACACATTCACAAGTTGTAATTAATACACATCTTGTCAGAGGTGAAGGAAGGGTTTGGCAATCAGATAAATCTGTGCCAGGACCGAGGATTGAACCCCGGACCCCAGCACAGAAGTCTGACACCTTACCCCTAGACCACTAGGTCACCCATTCCGTGGTAGAAATAGATAGTCACAACCATTTTGCGCGGTGGTAATATAATAATAGGGGATATACTGTTAATAGTAGCAATAAATAGGCCTACAACATTATTATTTGTGTTCATTAACAAACAGACCCGTCACATGTGAAGTCAGCGCCCTGGGCAGCTTTAAAAGAAGCCCCCCCTCCCCCCGTTTTTCACCCCCACCCCTCACACCATCTAGTATTTACACGATAATTCTAATGGTTATTGCTATGGAGAGAATAACAATCTGCGCAACTAATGTTACTAGACTAGAAGGTAGGGGTCACGAGCTGTATGCGCAGTGGCAAGCCCCGCCCTCTGACGTCATGTGGACACCAAGCTAACCTCGGCTGAGTGTTAAGTGTCAGTCACTTGTGTTATCATACTGTGGTTTTATCAAATGTGAATCTGTAACAATGGTGTGGGTTAAGCGATTACCGGTTGTACTAATCATGATATACACCAATAGGACATAGGCCATTCATTTTCACAAGTTTCTTAAAAACAATGAAACTAAATTAAAGTGGATAGATGCTTGTAAGTGGGCCGAATCATTTGCCGTTGATATCGCTCGTGTATGCTCAACACTTCTTGATGTATTAGACTATATAAGGGATTTAAAGATTTACTTATTGCATCTTTCTATAAAAGGTGTGTTGAAACCTTATTCAGTTCCTTATTTAAATTTACCAATATGTAGCACTGTTGTAAAGCTGACTAGGCCTATTTGTAATGACTGTAAAATACGGGCAGAAAAACGACAATCTCCCAAAGAAGTACAACTTCTACAATCAACATTAAACAATGACACAGACTGACCCGCCTCAATGGCGTAGTTAGCTTACACGCTAGTTTCATGTTAAGCTAGACTGCTGAGGACGGGGAGATCGAGGTTAGAATCTAGTTCAGGTGAACTGGGGGTGGTTTTTATAAATGGTTTTCCACTCTCCCTCCACGCAGATGCGGGTTCACTTCCTCTATATTCATCGTTCCCAATTCTTAACCCATTAGCGTAATTAGTAGATACTTAATCATGCAACCCGAACGGGTAGTAAAACGCGGTGCTAAATAAAATAATAAAATAAAATAGATCTATATAGTGTGCGTACGAAATGAATCTGTAGAATAAGAAAGCGTACACGAAAACACACAGGATTGTAGTTCTAGTGTTTCTGAACAGTCTCTAGGATTGTATGACATAGTTTATACAAATAAGCAAAGCTAAAACTAAAATAGCGCTTGTAACACAATATTGGTTCTATTTGAGACGGCGTTGTATTATACAATTTAAATATGATAGTATAATTTTATAAAATAGTCCTATGTAAAAATTACTAAACAAAATATCATGGATAATATAGCTGTTATATTATACTGTTTTATAACTATAACACTGAAATAATGTTTGTAGAACAATATTTGTTATATTTTCAATGGTTTTATGTATTCTGCTGAATAAAGATAAAATACAATATTATAATTTCGTGATTAGGTGTAGTTTACAATTGTATCCGATAGAGTTAAAATAGATAAATGAGTAGTTAAACAGTCATGAGTGTATTCTTTAGATAACCTGTAATATACAAATGCTCGGCTCGAGTAACTGTTAACCTGCTGGGTAGGTTGGTGGTGTCCAGGTTACGTCATCACTGGAGTGGACCTGCGCGTCATCTACCGTCTAGTCTAGTAATCATGGGCGCAACCTTTATGGTGCAGAGTGTCAGCAATCAAAAAAACACTGTTTAGAACATCCAAAGGTTATGCTTCACACTTTTTAATTATGTTTATATCTCAAACAGTCATAAGTAATTAATAACATGCCTGTCACCTGACGCCATGACTGATAGGCCCAGCCCAGAAGTACATCTCCATTTTTTATTATTGAATAACAGGGTTAAACAAATATATTTTAGTATAAATACGGTACCTATTGTATTCACACAATTTGAAAAATTGAAAGTAACACATCATAAATGGTTGTAGTTGTGAAATGTTCAGAATATTACTACGTAGTCATTCACTATTTACTTTGATAAATCATAATTAATACAATCAAAATATTTATTGCTCTGTAGTCTAAATGTCGGTCTATTCACTGTGTCAGCCAATTTATTAGTGAATAGTGGAGAGAAGGAAAAAGTTCATCACGAGGCCTGTGACTCACGGGCTGTCAGCTGAACGAATTCATGTCGTAGCGGTGACACCGGTTTACAACGGTTGCTCTTTTCACTTAACCGATTTAATTACACTGATGTTTTATAACACAACACATTATACTATTTTATGTTCAATGTTTACATGACGAATTTTAAAATTTTGGCAACATTATCCGTTGGAATCTGATCTAATGTCCTTATAATATACTCAATCTTTACATTTTAAAACAATTTACTCATACAAATGGGTACAAGGGGCACCTGTAGGCGCCCCCTTGTTTACGGCATCCAGGGCCATCGCCCCACTCGCACCCCTTCCCCCTTGCGGCGGCCCTATTAACAAATAACAGTAAGATGTTTTGGTGGGCAAGTCCGAATTGCGCCAGTAATTAAGGGATTGAAAAATGTCCACTTAACCCGGACCCGAATTGCACCAAGTCTAATTCAGATATATCTGGGGGGATGAAATAAACAAACACCAACGCAAACAAGCTCTCGCCACGTTTTGTCTTCCCTTCCTTAGGTAAAGGAATGTAAAAACACCCTAAGAGCCCCCAACAAGATCTGTATTAGCTTTTCTGACATAAGTCTGGCCAGTATTAACAAATTATCTCGGCAACGGTAACTGTACATATGTGTAATTGTTTTATTTTTGTTCGGGTTTTGTGTGAACTGTGATATTAGCGATAATTAGTAATATGGAAAGTATTTATAGTGAAAGAGGGAAAGATCTGAGTGTCCATAGTAATTATACGTATAGACAGGTGAATCAATTGAACTTGACGAGGGAATAAAGAACTGTAGGGCCAACATATTCACACTTGATAGCGGAAATATTTCCTCGCGGATTGGAAGACCAACACAACCACGAACCGCTACTAGATCAAGAGTTGAACAGAAAATCCATCAGCAACGCAGTTAAGAGGAAAGCTGAGGTGATTGAAGTTAAGAACTTTAAGGTTGATCCACAAAGAGGTAAATACAGAGGAAAAACTATATAAACATTGACCCGCAAGGACATGAAATGTTTCAGGAATAACATTAACTGTCAAGTTTGCCTAAATCTTCCAACGAAATTCAATTGGCCTTAGATTAAATTGAACTAAATACTACTCTAGACGAAAAATTTTTTGTTGATAAACGAAAAAGAGAAGGGGGTTGTGATATTTTCTTGTGACTCAAAACTTGAGTATTTGTGTCGCAATGAAAGTGTGTTAATGAATGGAACCTTTGAATATTCACCGAAATATTTTTTCAGCTTTTTACTATACACGGGTATTTCAAAGGGTCATACATACCTCTGATATTTTGACTACTTAAAGACAAGAAAAGGCAAAGCTACAATGACGCTATGAGGATCCTAAAGGACGAGTGCGAGAAGAGAATACTTCACCTTCAACCTTTATACATTGTGATTGATTTCGAGCAAGTGCTCCACGAGTGCATCGTGTCAACATTTCCACAAACCAAGATAGTAAGCTGTCGATCTCATTTGGTGCAAGCATAGTAAGCGAAACAGTTTTATTTTACAACTTTACATAAATACTGCTATAATTTTTTACTTGATAGTTGATTATTATACTTTTCACTGTTGACTTTTTTTTACGCTGTGTTTTACTACCTGTTTGAGTTATACTTTTATGTGCTAGTTATAATAGTGAGCTTTGGGATGAGATAGGTTGAATGTAGAGAAAGTGAAACCAAATTTGCCTGGAGAGAGAGTGGAAAACCATTTAGGAAAAACCACCTTCAGTTCACTCGACCAGGATTCGAACCCCAACTTCCCAATCATCGGCTTAGGTAATTTTGTTCAAAGTGTATATCTGGGGAGTTTAAATGATGAATAGGAATGTATTATTGATCTCCAGAGAAAAAAAATTGAATTATAGACAGTTTACTAATTACTAATTTTAAAAGAATTCCAAATTTCTCAAAAATAGCTTTAACATTATTTTGATTAAAACATACATCTTGGGTGCATTTAAGATGACAATTAATACAGTATACCTGGTTTTTGGGGTGAAGTCCTTTTAAGGGTAGTTTACTGATGACTAGTTTTCAAAAATTCAAAATATTATGAAATTATTTTAAAGATTTTGTTAATAGATAGATTAAGCTCTTTGAATCCTTGGTATGACTCGTTTTTTATGTTTGACTTGTTTTTTATTTTATATTTGTTATTATTACATTATAATTTAGCTTACATTTAACTATTTTTGACAATGTTTTTAAAATGGAAATTTTACTGTGATGTTATAATGTTTAATTTTGTTTTATTTAGTTAAATATAGTTAATTATATAATATTTTTTGACTTGTGTCCTTCTTACCTCCCGCCATAGCATTAATATTTGTTTATGTTCACAGTTGGCGCAATTCGGGTCCAGTCTGGGGGGCACTTTTAAGCTCTTGGTGCAATTCGGGTCTGGTCTGGGGGGCACTTTTAAGCTCTTGGCGCAATTCGGGTCCAAGCTAGGTGGATTGGTGCAATTCGGGCAAGCCCGTTTTGTTGGGAGGGTGTTGTGAGGATGGGAGGGGGGGTTGGGGGGCTAAGCTCATGTGCCTAGGGGCGCTATATTTCTAAATGTGGCCCTGCTTCTCATTCAGACAACTCTGTGTGTGGAAAATATTATGTATGAGTATTTATGCGTTTATAAAATATCGATAGTATTTAAAAACATACTTATTCAACATGAATGCATTAAAATTACTTCAAATAAATGCCAAAAAATTATTCAAAATGCCTAAAAATGCCTAATAAATTACGCAAACTAAGAAAATGTTACTTTGAATTCCAAAATGACAATAAATTACCAAAAATAGCATATACAATATACATTTCAACAACTAGGGGTTCATGAACAAAGTTTATATAGTTATGAGCATTGTATGTGAAGAACACACTAAAAATGAAGACATTTCATCAAAATCCGGGCCCTGGTAATGAACATAGCGGCATTAGATGATAAACTTTTTTAAATGAAGATAAAAAGTTGTCATTAAACTCCAGGACACCCTTCACAGATATTCAACAACTGTTGATATCACCAGGTGAAGAAAATTAAACTACATGTTTGTACTGGATAAATGTTTGATTTATTTCAAACAAAATAAGTTTTGTCATAAAAACAGTAAAAAATATACTGCCCTTTTCTCACGTCCCCTACAACCCCACCGTTACTATCCAAGTATACTCCCAATATTGTTGATGTTAGCCAAGACTCACCATCGGTGGTCGTATGGTCTAAGACGTCACTGTTGCAGTAGCTTGATTGTATTACCATTGGCAGGGAGATAAGGTAATTGTAATATCGATGCCAGAGAGATAAGGATATTATATTAACGTTGACAGGGAGATAAGGTGATTGTATTAGCGTTGACAGGGAGATAAGGATATTGTATTACAGTTGACAGGGAGATAAGGTGATTGTATTACCGTTGACAGGGCTGATAAGGTGATTGTATTAGCGTTGACAGGGAGATAAGGATATTGTATTACCATTGACAGGAAGATAAGGTGATTGTATTACCGTTGACAGGGAAATAAAGTGATTGTATTACCGTTGGCATGGAAATAAGGATATTGTATTACTGTTGATAGGGAGATAAGGTGATTGTATTAACGTTCACAGGGAGATAAGGTTTCGAATCCTGGTCGGTTGCACTGTGGAGGGTTTTACCACCTTCAATCCACGCAAATTCAAGTACATTTCTATTAAACTCTACCTGCATCATCCATACCCCATTTGAGTAAATATCCGGATATCCCGAACGGGTGGCATAATGCGCTTGTGGGGAAACAATTGTTCTGGTTTGAAAAGAAAAAAGAAAAACCGACAAAACTATGCTTGAGAAACCTCATCGATCTCTCGGCTCAATCTATAGTTCATCATTTCGCCACTAGATGGTATCACAGTTTGGTTTTAGTTGAACAAGGCGCGGAAAAAACACGCGAGCTTGGTGCGCCTAAACAATGCAATGAAGACGTTTTTTTAAATTTTAATCTTTGATTTGTAATAAGAAAACTTGCTTGGAGTTTAATTTTCTGTAAGAAATGTTATTTGAAATATATATCCAAAAAACACTGTACCAGTGGTTGCGTGGGTAAATATGTTAGGCTCTTGCTTTTGCGCTGACTAGGAGGTCGAACTTAGAATTTCGACAGGTGCTGGGGCGATTTTCACCAATAATTTTCCTATCCCCTTTACATGCGAATAGAGGTGCATTTCGTCTAAGCTACACCTTATCACTCCCAACATTTTGCTCAAGGTGTTATTTTTATTTTCTTTGCGTCTTCGTACTAGTCCAGGCTATACGCGTGCATCAATTACGCTTATGAGAAAGGTATAATTCTAGAGAAAATCTGCCCACATTTGCGTGGAGAGAGAGTGAGAAACCATTTATGTGAAAACATCCTCAGCATATTTGACTAGGATTCGAACCCCGTTCTCCTAATCACTGGCAATAAGTCTAACACAAATTCTAATCTTGTTTCTCTTGCCCTCTGCACGGCAAACTGAAGAATAATCGGGTCATTCTATAACCACTAATCCTGCGTAGTGATCGGATAATATGCTAGTCTATCATTATCTACATGCAAAAAAACTAGAAGCTAGAAAAATATAGAGGTTAGTCTCATAAGGGGAAGTGAACGAAAAAAAAATATTTTCCTAGTGTAAGAAGCAATGTTGTCAAGTTTTATCGCAATGGAAGTTGTTTTTAAACTTATAATAGCAAATAAACTCGTACTATTTATTTCTCTTCACTTTCCAGTAGAAGGTCTGGGAGATCATAGTCCCATAGTCTACTCTGACACTACACCCTTGGAGATAAGAGTTCGTGCCTGAAGTGAATCCAAAACATGATAAAGATAATCAATATTTAAAGGAAATAATGTCCTTAGATTCATCAATTTTCTCTATATCCTAATATCGCATATATTAGCTTTTCTACGTAAGGTGGTCTGCCAGTGATCCAACATGGCGGAATATTTCCCTGAGTTGTTGGCATAAGTTGACGAAATAATTGAAATAATTGATTAAATCAAAGAAATAAAAGAGGAAGATCCAGCTCGTAATATAAAGATATATGCAGGATTCTCTTAATATATAGGAATAAGGAATTTAAGCTTAATTACCGTTTTTCAAAGCAAACTATGCGAGAAATGTTATATCATGTCGTTCAGCACTTAGAAATATATTAAGTAATCACAAATGTAATGACCTAACAACTCCATAACTCAGACAACAGCATGGATTCTAATCACGTAGAGATCACAAGCTCTAACCGGTTTTAGTCCCCTTTTTTCCTCTTTTTGAAAACAATAACTTTTCTAAACGGTAACTGTAGCTTATTAATAAAATATATTATTTATTTTTAAATTAACAAATGAATCAAGTGCTACTCCCCTTCAGAGCCTATATGATTCAATGGACAATATCTGTAAAATGTTCTGACTATTATAACCGTATTGTAGCATTCTATTTTTGGTACCCATATGGTTTAAAGCTTAAAAATATTTTTGTTCAGAAAAACTTACAAAATATATTATTTTATTTATATTTTTATACCCCAATAAGGCTTAAAAACTCTGTTTCATGTTATATAAAGGGGACTCTTTAATTTCAAAACTAGAGTGAAGTATATTCAATGGTGACTTTTTAGTTTTCTAGAAGAAAATAAAAACATTGAAAATATATTTATAAAATAAACAAAAAAAAAGTTTTAAATTTGTTGAACAGTATAATTATTACAATATAATAACTTGAAAGTATAACATAAGCAGTTTAAGTCATAATCTCGATTAAAACAAAACTATAATAAAAATGTCAGTTTGTTTGTGATTATCGATAATATTATCGATGACCACGTACATATAAAGTCAAATATAACCGGTATCAGGGAAATACCCAATAATTTAATTTCTAATAAAGCTGCGACGCATCAAGCAATATGTGTATGATGTATATTTGTATTTGTGTGCCCCTCAGTCGCTTCCAAAAATGTAAACTAATTACTAAACACATTTTAGGATGTTTACTTTATCTCTGTTATTATACTAGATTTGATGCAATGGAGAGCCATGTCAAATTAATACTTCTTATACACAATACACAATCACTAGTCTACTCTGTTGCCGAAAAATGTGATCCAGTATGGGGAAGGAGCTACCTTACCAACAGGATCAATGTCCATCTTAATGACGCAATCGGGATAGTATCAAGCACTCTCAAATTCTCACCAATTCCGTGGCTCCACGTTCTGGCAAACATCACTTTTCAAAGCTCAGAAGACAACATGCGGTAAACCGTGAATGGGAAAAGATTAACTGATTATCGGCTCTAAAAGAATTACCAATACATAAAACAATGAACTCTTTATCCTACACCAGGCTCAAGTCTAGAAAGTCAATATGAAATAACATCTCACAATCCTTCAGCTTGAATGAAGAATGGAGATATAAATGAACGTCTTTTAATGGTTATCACCAGAAAGACTGGTTAGATCAAACTAGATATGCAATTACCTGTTAAAATATGGAGTAGAATTGGTCATGCTAGAACTAACGCTCACAATGTGACTACGGATCACTAGAACAATCAGTACCACATATACCTTGTGAATGCCACTCAGGAAATTCCAAGGGTCCTGGAATGATCTCACTACAGCCCCCCCTGAATCAGTAAGCTGGGTACTTTCTTTGGACATTGATCTGTGACCATCTTTCTAGACCGTATGGTGTTTGTAATATTAACGTAAATGTATTGTGTTGTACTGACTGTAAACTATTGTATCACATCTTGCAGATCTACATTTTGTTATGTTAGGTCATATGTTATCATTAGGGACAGGATTTTGCCTATTTGCCTTTTTTTTCCCCTAGATTGTAAAACATAGGCTGTTGATATACATATTTATCTTATGTTATTACGATTACAATATGTTAATTTTATAGCGCCTCTAATTGCCTATTCTGTTGGTTTTTGCCTATTTTATGAATAAAAGCCTTAAATGCGCCTATTTTGGCTTTGTACTCTCTTTTTTCTCCTTCTGAAAGAGAGTTTAGTTTCTTATAAATGGAAGTTTCGGCATTATGGGAGGGGGGGGGGTGGAGAGAAGGAATGTGACGTAGCTTTATTTAACTTATATGACATGACCTTGACATACTATGTTTATACAGGGCCACGTGAAAGGTTTTTCCCTGGACATGTGACGTGGCCTGCACTACTCATTGGTCATTGCATCGCGTGGTAGAAATTCCCATAATTTACCCTATTAAACGAGACATTCTTGTATATAGGTTTACTATATATTTGTACATTTTTCCTTGAAAAAGGGACTAAGGATTTTGATGAAATTGAGTTATCTAGCTTTTCGGGTGCGAAAAAGCAATTTAGCTAGCTGTCAACTTGGAGAAAACTCATTTAAGGAGTATGAGGGGGGGGGAGGGGTTGTATATTTGTAAATTATCTTGAAAACGGGCTCAAGAATTTATATTAAATTGGTTGATCTACCTTTTTGGGTGCGAGAAAGCGATCTAGCTAGGTCTCGACTTTGGGAAAACTCATTTATTGAGCAGTGGCAGTCATCTTGAGAGGAAACGGTATGCTATTGCAGGATAAAAATTTAACCCCTTCAGAATTGGTAAATTTAAAATTTTGTAAATTGACACCTTGTGAAGTAGAACAAAGCTTTTTTTAGCCATAAAATCATTCTATCAGACAATAGAACCCATTTTAAAAATTGAAAACCTAGGAAATTATTTAGTGATTCACAGCAATGTAAATTGCTTGTAAGCTGCAGGTAACAAATTTGTAGTAAAATAAATTTTACATTGCTTATTATGTGCCTATTTTTTTAGTAAGTGCCTATTTTGGTGCCTAAATCCCGTATTTTTAATGCCTATTTACCTGCCTATTTTAAACATTTTTGGTGCCGGATATGCCATAGTCAAAATAAATAAAATGATTACTTCTTAGATAGGGTTAGTGAGAACAAGCTGATAATTAATGAAAATAGTTTTTGCATCAGTATATACATTATATGAAGAAGGTAAATAGTAGAACAGGCTCAATAAAGACCTTTGAAAAATTGTATTTAACAAGGAATATTATGAAATTTGCTGAAAACAATACATGGGCAGCATATTTTCATTTAGAAGATTACAATCTAATTTATTCATTTACCAAATTAAATAATTAAGCTAAAATTTCAACTTATTACAAAATTATTATATTGTAAATAAGAAGTAATGTGTTATGTTTGAAATACAAAATACTAAAAAATTGTCTGTAAATTTGAACTAAAATTATGTAGGCCTTTATGGTTTCAGTTGAAAATTGAGGGGTTAAAGGAAATAAGTTTGTTTGTTAATGAGGTTGATTATTTAATATTACCTAGTGACTGGGATAATCTATTAAACAAAAATAAATATTAAGAAAGCCCCCCCCCAAAAAAAGTGGGTTCTTTATAGAAAATTTCGGGCAGTTGTAATAAATATCTATAAGAAAAGCTGGAACAACTTGCCGATATCGTAGACTCTTTGAATTTTCAGATTAATTTTTAAAACTTGTTGATTATATTAAGAGAACTTTTAGCTAATATAAGCTTACATTTGAATGACTTGAGACATGGATATATAGCAGTCTACTACACTACAAAACTTTTGAAACATTATTACGTGTCAATGAAAGAAGGACTAGACCATCTTACTATTTATATTTTATTTGTAACAAGAGGATTTGAAAAGTTTATATGGCTTATCTAATGTTAATACAATGCTATTTCTAAATAAAATTACTATAATTTTTGAAAAGATTAATGGTTAATTTAAGATAATACAGAATTCATCCTAACTAATGACTGGGAGATCAGGGCTAACAGTTCGCTCAGGTGTACTAGGGATGGTTTTTTCGAAATGGTTTACCCTTTTCTTTCTCTCGGCGAAAATGTGGATACATTTTTTGTAAATTCACCCTTCCTCATCCCTAACACATTAGCTTAATTGGTGAATATGCGAAAACCCGAACGTGTAGTAAGACACAGTGCTAAAAATGGCCTATCTGATCTTAAATCTAGAACAGACACGACAACCAGCCCTCCGGCCGTTAATTCATAGCTCTGAAAGGGGAAACCTAGATTACATTATTGATAAATTTGGGGCCATGTTGGGAATTAAACCCGGGACACTTAGTTCAATATAAATACACGTTACCGACTGAACTAAAGTGTAGGACAGTTAAACAATAGTTAAAAAAAATTATAACATGATTTGAGTGGAGATGGAGGATATTGTAGGAGTGAGAGGGCCTAAAGATAGTCCCAGCCCTCAAATATTAAAACTGGGGGAGCTCAAGCCCCCCAGATACCTTCCCCCACCCCTCCAGTTTAGGAGTCGCTATATCAGTGGTTCTAAAACTATGGTCTGCGGTATGCCAGGTGATCCACAGACGACACAATAGTTTGGTGGATTTATTTGCTTTCTCAAAAATAAAAGTAATCTGTAATCAAACCTCAAATTATTTGTATTATATTATCATGTAAAGACTTCTCAGATATCCATTATAAACAAAATCTTTATGACAATTTTCAAAACTTTCCAAACATCATTAAACTATTGTTTATTTGAGTTTATCGATACAAATCAAAACACCACCCCGAGGACAGACAAAATTGTTTTTAGGTTGCGGGTCACATAAAACGTAAAGATTCATCAGAACCTCTAGGTCGAATTTGTTCATAGTTACAATATTTATATGAAATTCAAATTCATATATTACCATATTTTCATTACAGTTATCCAAAATGACTGCTGTCAGCTGTTGGCGTAGGGATATATTAGAGATTATTTTTAGTAACTTTTTGAGCTGTCATCCAAGTAGAATTAAGGTCGTGAATGTGGCTCTAGGCAAACTGGTTCTGGTTGGTTGCTATGGCAACCAGTTGTTGGTGGAGCACGAATATGAATTCTCCTATAACCTGTTTCTTTCTAACGCTCTTTTTATAAATCGGCAGGCACGGTGCGTTATTTGTCTGGTTGGCAAGATGCCACGCATGCCACGCCACACCAACTTAACAGCGCTGCAATGTTTACTCGCCAGCTAGCTACCAAGCTCGCATAAGTCTTCAAGAGGTCATTTACTTTCGTGGTTCTCGATTTCTTTTAGTTTAGATAAAAGCCGACCCCTTGGTGTTGTGGTCAGTTTACCTGGCTACAAACTTAGGGGTCCAAGGTTCGATTCCCGGATAGTGTCTTGGGTATTTTTCCCGGAATGGGAATTACTCAACGGTCAACAGGGTTTGGTTAGTTAGGCTTAAGTTAGATTTAAATATTTCCACTGGTTTCACACCCTCATACTATCACCCTCATACTCACTATCACCATCACCTCATCTCATCAGGACATGTAAAGAACCTCCACGGAAAGGATGTACTATTAGTACATTCGGGTATCCTCTGGACAACGGTACATTAGTACTGATATGGCTAATATCTCCGCTAACTGGGCTACGAGTGTTGTAGCACAGAGCTCAGGTAAAAAGTTTCAATAATGTTTCTTTATATTTTCTTTACCATTGTTTCAAAATTTCTAAGAAATGCATTGTTATAAGTAAACTTATTTTATACACCGAGTTAGTAAGAAAAAAAATTCCAATCATGGATCCCCTAATAGAACGTTTTAAAATAACATTTAAAAAAACACTTTTTTTTTTAATTTAAAATTTGAGGTGAGGGGGAAATTAATGATCGTCTTGAGGACATATCTTACTGTGACCATTATTTTGGTCATTAGTTGTGTCGAATTTTCAGACATGCTCCAAAGAACTTTAACTAATATTGCTTTACGAACTTTTGATTTTAGATTTTGAAACGTTATTTCCTGTGGTAAATATATATATAGTAGACGTATTACTACATTACCAGATGATATGGTGGTCTAGGGGTAGGGGGTCAGACTTCTGTGCTGGGAGGGTCCGGTGTTCAATCCTCGGTACCGGAACAGATTTATCTGATTGCCAAACCCTTCCTTCACCTCTGACAAGACGTGTATTAATCACAATTTGTGAATGTGAGGAATGCCAGGCTAGTGCGTATAACCCGAACGGGTAGTAAGACGCGGTGCTAATAATAATAATAATAATAATAATAATAATAATAATAATAATAATACTCTACCTTACCCCCCTTCTCTCGGGGGCTGTCCACATTTATCTACATTAATGGAGCAGTGATGAGTAAGTTAAACTTAGATAGAAAATGCACACGCATTTCTTATGAAAAAAGAGTGCTAAACCATTTGATAAAAATATAACTTAAGTACACCCATTCGGGACTCGAACCTCGGTAACTGGTAAATCATTCAGACTTGATGAGACCGACGTCTTTCTTTCCACGCACCCACGGGTATGGGTATTTTAAGTGCATGTTTATCTGCTTCGGTGGCCGCATGGTCTAAGGCGTCGCTCTCATATTGTACTAGACAGCCTAAAACAAGGAAATTGAGGTTCGAATCCCGACTGGTTTTACTCAGGGTGTTTTTTTTCCAAAATGATTTTCTACTCTCCCTTCACACGCAAATGCGGATATATTTCCTCCAAAATTCAACCTTCCTCATCCCAAACTCATTAGAATAATTATTAGTACATATGCTTATAACCTGAACAGGTAGTAAGACGTGGTGATAGATAAAATAATATGTAGGCCTATGTATATTTGATTATAAAATTCTATGTTAAAATGTGTTTTTGTTGAACTACCAAAGACGAAGACTGTTGGGTCACATGGCTGAAAAAAATCTCTAACTCAGGTCTTTTTTTTTAAAAAAAATATCTTTCCTCGACATTTCGTCACCATGGAAACAAGTGCGCGCGCAGATTTACGTGTAAAGTAGAGTAAACCAACATCGCTGGGCTCATAACTCTGAAAGAGAGAGAGAGAAGGGTGAGTTCATCAAATTAATACATTTTAAAACAAACTTCGGTGGCCGCATAGTCTAAAAAGGCGCTACTCTCACAATAGACTGGACTGTCTATGACGGGGAGATCGGGGTTCGATCCCAGTTGGGTGTACTGAGAGGGGTTTTTATTTAAAAGGTTTCTCCTTTTCACTCAACGCAAACGCGGGTACATTTCCTTTAAATTCAACACTCCTCGCCCCTTACACATGAAAGTAATTAGTACATAATCCCTAAACGGGCAGTAAAAAAAAACAATAATTATAATCCCTAAACGGGCAGTAAAAAAAAACAATAATTTTGAACTTGTCTATTCTACTTAATACTAACTTAGTAAGGCGCGTGTAAAGACCAGTTTTCATAAGAATGTCGTTTTATAAATAAAAAATATTTTTTGCAGCTAAAATTGATATTTTTTTTGTTTTAATTACACTATTCAAAGAGAAGCTCACTTAAAGGACTATGAATTTACCTAATAACGTATTTTACATATATTAAACGCAAGTTATTATCATAAAAATTTTTAAAAAAATTGTTAGCTATGAAATCAAAAAACATAGCAGTACAATGTGAATAATTCTTGATAGTTTTGGAATGTTTGATTATATAGAATATAGATGAATAATAAAACGAATACATTTAATCATGTAGATATAACAGGGGAAAAAAGACTGATCAAAATACAAAATATAATTTAATCTATAGAAATAATATAACTAAAAAAATCTATATTCAGGGAGAAAAAAATTTATAAATTTTGCTAAGAAAATATTATTTATAATCATTTTATTAATGTTATTTTGTAGGTACTGATGATATCAATCGAAAGTGACAGCTGCAGATAACATGACTTTACGTATGAATACATGAAAGTAGATCTAGAAACCTTCAAGTTGTTAGCCAAGGTTATTTCGATGGAAATAATTGTACTCTATTATTCAAACCCAGGTTTGGCGACTGAATTTATTGTTTTGAAAAACTATACATTTCTGAAACAAGCACCAAGTATGCACTACTAATACATCATCAATCACTTTGTATTTTGGTTGTTTTGTCCAACAGCTAATAACAATCTTTGTTTATTGATGCCCAGGCAATCCTGAATATGGTAAACTACGAAACAGTCGTTTTTTGCAAACTAGAAATGTTTATCACCCTCGAGTATTCGAACCAAAAGATTAAAGGTTGAGGTCGAATGTATCAGCGTGTCTACGCCAATTCAAATGGAGACATTCAGATAAATAATATGACAGTGCTCTCTTTAAAATATATCCATTCTGTTTGATTTATATTCAATATACATTTCAATTAAGTTGATGGTTCACATTTGTGTTATCCGTGTGAGGGTAAAAGCACGTGTGCATATGAGAGTTGAATCTCACGAGACGGCAGACTACCTCCTGCATTGCTATGCGATCCTGCTAACCGATTCGATCAATGAAGTCACATTTTATATTACACCCGCCGAAACTTATTGAGACACGAATGGAATCGATAAAGTTCTTCTTCCTCCCAATATATGATATTATTAAATTGGGAAGAGGGTAGGTATACAAACAACTATAGTAATAGTAGTAATAAAAATAAAAAAGATCCGACTAGTTCTACACGAGATTGGAGAGGTAAAAAGGAGTGAGGTGAATAGTGTGAGCAAGACACAGGGTACTATTAAGATATACCTCCTTCGTTGTTCTGTAGTCCTCATAGCAGACTGCCGACTTTTACGGAGAACTAACTAGAACGAACGAAGAAGAACGAACGTGTTTTTTTAAAATTTATTTACTTTCTTTAAGCTGCCAATTTTTTCTGTCCTTGTCCGGTGGCAGCAATAAAGTGTAAATGAAGAAAGAACTGTTGTGTTCATCTTTAAATTGTAAAAGTAACATTATAATATTTTTATTTGATCTTTCCCCTCCTAAATGTGTTTTTTTTCCCAATTTAAGATAATATTTGAAAATTATTTTACTTTCGCTTATTATAATATATATATGTATATATCCCAGTGAATATTTATTGATTGAGTGAGAGTACCACCGCACTAGGGCTTACATTTGAAGTTTGCGGTCGCATTTCTTATTTAATGTTGGTTTATCCGTAGATTAAAAAAAGTTCTTGGTAGCAAATGTCTATCTAGAATAGGAAACAAGAAAAATGTAATTTTAAAAAGTCAATGTTTACAAGGCGCAAATAGTATAGTGAGTGTGTAAACTCGTCAGAGAAAGTGGGGAACTGTTATCAGTAGATAAACATGAGACCTCACAGGGTTAAATACTCATTTTCTTCCCTCTCTTTCTATTTCGTAAATTGGTGTCTAAGTGTTATAGTGCTTAGACTGCTTAGGAGCGTCAAGTTAAGATGCAACTTGCTTAGCAAAATAGCTTCAAAATCTCCAAGCAGGCAGCGTCGTTAAAATATGAGGTATTTTATATAAACATTTTAGCACTGTGTCTTACTACCAGTTCGGGTTATACGCTAATGTACTAATTATGCTAATGGTTTAAGGGATTAGGAAGGTTATATTTAGGGAAGGTGTACCCGCATTTGCGTGGAGAGAATGGTGAAACTATCAAGGGAAAACCACCCTTAGTACACCCGACAGGTTAGAACCTCGATCTCCCCGCCATCAGTCTAGTCTAACACGACAGTAGCGCATTAGAACATGCGGCCACCGAAGCGGGTTGTATTGTTTTAAGATTAACTCTTGATCACGTGATTCAATACGTGTTTCTCGCAATGGATGTAACAATTAAAAATAATATGCCCGAGATGCATACTCTAAAGTCCCCCTAAATTTGTATACCAATTTTCAGCCTTAAGTTTCTTTGTTCTGCCTTTTTTAGAACCTAATCTACACATACACACAAGTACACATCCTATTTTATTTATATCAATACATATTTTGATTTTACTCGAAAATAAATTTATAGATATGAATTCAATGATAATAAATACTACTTGTAGTCCTCCTAAAAGTATACCTTTCTACCTCCATTCAAAAAATGCTAACTGATCACACATCATGATAGTAATTATGTCATGTTCATTCTCTTTGGATTTAAAGTTAAATTATTATTATTATTATTATTAGCACCGCGTCTTACTACCCGTCCGGGTTATACGCACTTATGCTAATGTGTAATGGTAGGGTGATTGTGAGATGAAATTGAGGACCTACAGTTTAACGTGGAATCCGAACCACGGTGGAGGCCTGGCATTCCTCACATTCACAAGATGTGATTAATACACATCTTGTCAGAGGTGAAGGAAGGGTTTGGCAATCAGATAAATCTGTGCCGGGACCGAGGATTGAACCCCGAACCCCAAGCACAGAAGTCAGACACCTTACCCCTAGACCACCAGGTCACCGATTTAAAGTTAAAATATCTTCTATAATTTCTCCTTTAATTAGAGGTTGATATTTTCCCTTCGTGATTAAGTTAGACACAAAACTAATGAATATTATATCCGATTGTACATTTTAGTAATAGAGATTAACTTTTATTCTCGTAGCTTATGAGGTCGGGGTTGCAATATATGTCAACATTTAGTAAGACACGGAGGTACTCTTAGCGATTACTATGAATGTTCGATTCAAGTCACTTAAGATGAGCTATTTAATTAAAAACCCATTGAGCAGGTGCGTGCACCGGATTGACCACTCCATGTAACCTGAAAGGTCGCAGTCCTACCTCGGCGGGTATAATATGACCCTATATTATAAGATGCGCCATAGAATAATCACGAAACGTACCTTTCAGGGTTAGTGAAGGTACCTACTTGGAGATTTAGAAGCTATCTTGCGAAGCGGGTTGCATCTTAACTTGACGCACCTAAGCAGTCTAAGCACTATCACACTTAGACACCGATGTACGAAATAGAAAGAGAGGGGGGGGAATGAACAGTGAACCCTGTGAGGCCTCTTGTTTATCTACTGACAAAACTTCCCCTCTTCCTCTGACGAGTTTACACAAACACTATACTATTCGCTTCTTTAAAACATTGACGTGTTTTTTTGGATTACCCTTCCCTTGTTTCCTATTCTAGATATACATGGGCAACAGGGACTTTTTTAATCTACATCCTGGCAGGAAGACTCCTACAGGACATTTTCGTTAATAAACCAAATAGCCTGAGTTGTAGAGGATTTATAGAAACCCCTTAAAAAAAATTCAAGATAAAAATAATAATTTTGTGACAGTGTAGGACTATTTTTAAAATTATATGAGATTTTAAGGTTTTTTGTCCCAACATTATATCTTTAAAACTCGCTGAGTAAAACGTAAATTCATTAACAAGGGAAATCCTATCTTGACCTGCCGTGACGTCACAGGTAGGCAACGTCATTAACGAAGGGTAAATACGTTGCTAGGGCTAGGATCGAAGAATGTCCCTGGCAAATCTCTCTAAAATTAGCACAATCATTTGACAATTAACGCGGAACAAAATTCCGGCCAGACAAACGAAATGCCAAATGGACACGTTAAAACATTACATCACTATGCTTGGTCAATTAAATTTTATTTATATCAAATAAATACAATTATTAAAAATAGTATAACAAAATCGAGAGAAACCAAAAAAGAAATAATTGGATGTTGGTGGAACTAAGCCTTAAGCTTAGTCATGTGAGCCAACTAAAAGTCTTCCTTCCTCCCATCGGACCGGCCGTCAATCACTGAAAGCACCGCTTCACGAACGGCTTATAATAATATATCAATAAACTTTCACTTTAATTTTCTTGAAAACGGCGGCCCAAGGGAAAGAAGGCCATGCTATTTTTTTTTTCAAACAACGTATTGGTGGAGCGCTTTTCGTAAGTATAGAAATATTTGCTGACTATATCGCATTGATTCCCAAACTTTTCCATATTGCGGACCCCCCGAGGCCAATGATAACTCTCATATCCCCACTGTCCCCTTCACCCCCTCCACCCCCCTCTTTCGAGAGGGAATGAAAAAATTATGTAAATATTTATATTATTCTACGTAACCCAGTTCAAATTAATAAAAGAAAATAGATGTTTAGTCGGACAGTAATGCAAAAAAAAAAAA